>BMAT01001375.1:43739-58487 GCA_019649035.1 Elysia marginata | reverse complement strand
ACTTTTTTTCGGTCCCGAGATGTTGACTTTATCCGGATTCCACTGTAGTAGTAAGCAATTAATTTTATAGTCAAAATCTAGATTTCTAAGTACCAAAGATCACTAGGTCTTGCTTGGCAGAGGTTTGTGAGGAAAAATAACAAACTACAAAAGATATGTAGTAGCAATGCAGGGGATTCTTTTTCCTTTTAGATAAGTAAAATTGGCAGATAATAAACAAAACAGTGTCCTTACATTAGATTTTGTGCAAAGTGATGCAAGAGTTATAATATTGAACTTAAAACCCCATTTACAAAGGTAACCAACATGATAAAATACAAAATCTTGATTTTCACAACACAAGGATTTTTTGTTTCGTATTGAGAGCATCAAAAGATTGGATTTTTGCACATAATAAAAAAAACCCACAAATAATCATTATTTCACTTAACAGGTGAATTTCAAAACTAAATACCATGCATAAGAAACTATAGGTAACATTAATTGTAATATGAGAAAATAATTGAATATTTGGAAGTTAAGAAGGAAGACGTAGAATACAATTACAAGTAATGAATGCATCAGTTGCACTGTAGTAGTAAATGTTCATGATAATCTGGGTAAAGTGGCACATAACACATGCATATAAAAAATGGACCTATGAAACTATTGTGGGAAAAAATGAGCAATTTGAATATTATTTAAATTAAACAACAAATGTATTTAAATTACTTATATTCCAATTATTTTGACTTGATTATAATAGTATCCTTTAGGCGGTCTCAAGCAGAACATTTTGAAAGTATCCCAAATTTTTAAAAAGCTGGACATCAAAACTAAAAGTTTAAATATTGTTTCTAGAGGTAAATCTTAGCAGGTTCATTTAGCTTTCATGAAGACATAAAACTACAAAGTAGATGATGATAAAAAAATTTTTGTTTTATTATTTTTCTCTCATCATCTGGTTCTTACAAGAAATTAATTTGTATTCATTGATTGAAGTGTAACCTGTAAGTGCATGAAAAAAATGAGATTGCAGACCAGACACAGTAGCAGTATTGTATGGTTACACCTCTATTTTTAAATTGCCGATTCAGAATATCGAATTGTTGTCAGCCTTTTGGATTGTTCTGTAGCCATCTTCCAATTTTGCGATTGGGCAATGCAGTACAAATATGACCAGTGGTTCCCTATTGCTTCATGTGCATGTACAAGACTCTTTCAGTTTCATTGGATAATAATATAAGTAGAGCATGTCTACAGCAGGATCTTTTTTCCAGAAGAAAAATCTCGCGCTGCAGGTATGTCCCCGCAATAGGAATACAAAGGGAAAATAGCGAAAAAACAACATTGTGTCAATGATAAGCATAGATCTTTATGTATCATCATGTTCTAAGCCCACAGTGCCTGTCACACATCTCTGGAAAGGCCAATGACAACATTGCACACTACTTCAGCCCATCACTCACTCCCACTTAAAATTCATACCGGTACTGACTAGTAAACTCGACAATCAAAGGCATGGGCCTGAGGTCTTATGTAGGCTTTGACCAATGTGCTTACTGAAAGTAAAGGCTCCTTGCTTTATTCTCACTATTAGTTCTCCTAGGCTTGCCCACTTTCTCCCAATGTATCTAAGTTTGGTTCTGTCCCTGCCCTGTGAAACCCATGCAAGGTAATAGACATTTTATAGCGAGAAAAAAAGGGGACTCCTCCATACCCGCAAGTTGTGGGTGCAGCTGTATTTGAGCTCTACTGTATTTCACGCTTGATTATGCTTTTATTAGCAATTACTAGGTTCAACAATAAAAATAAAATAATGTTTAAAGTAAGAACTTGATACACTATTGCTATGATTACAAAAATGTATATAAAACTACTGGTTATGTTAAAATGCACATTCAACATACACTAACAAAATATGTTGCCCAAACAAAACATAAACATAAACTTTCACACATAATTATACAGTTTTCTATCACTAGCAGCCAAATACAAATGACAAAATCATTTTCCGTTCTTATTTGATTATTGATAGGCCAATCTAATGCAAAGTGTAAGATAAACTTCAAAAGCGCCTGTCACAGTGTTTGGTTAGTATTCAAGAAGTTTAAGGCCTTCCACAATTGACCACGGCATACTCTTGAACATGGTCCTTTAGATGAATTAAGACAGGTAAAATCGTTTTATTGTATATCTGATGAGATGTACAATATGTGTTGTTCGTCAAACTTGCTCAGTCAAACCATCATGCAAATTTCATGACAAGCATGCTGTTTCACCCATTATTGGCATCCTTCAGTTGTGAGTCAGGCCAGTCCTTTATCACAAAAAATGTGTTTTGAAATTAAGGACAAAATCCAGGATATGAATGTTATGTACAAATGGAACTTATCAACCTGGAACACACATCCTGAACAAGCATTTAAGAGAGAGATACTCTTTCCATCACTGATTGCACAACTTTGGGCTTTCGTTGTATAACTTTCTTTTCCTCTTCCTCTTTCTTGTCACTGCTTGTTATCTGCACATTATCTTTTCCTTCCATGTTTGTACCAGAAGTCTTGATCCATTTAAGAGACTCCCTGTACAATTTCTCTTGCAAATCCTTGTCATGCGCTTTTTCATTCACTTTTTCTTCTTTGCAATCCCTGGAAAATGTGAAGAAAAAAAAACTCACTTAAGAAAACATTTTATTTCAAAGATCTGACATAAATAAATACAGTGGAATCCTGATAAAGTCAACACCTCGGGACCGAAAAAATGTGTTGACTTTAAGCGAGAGTTGACTTTAATCATCACTAAAATTCAAAGAAATACAAAATGGGACTGCCAAACATGGTTGACTTTGAGCAAGAGTTTCCCTTAAAGGTGTAGACTTCAAGTGGATTCCACTGTATAAAATAAGTGTAAAAATCGTTATTGCAGGAAAGTTTGTGACTAGATTACATTTTGAAATGCAAATCTACATTCAACCCTAGAGCTTTGGTCGGCCAATCTAATCGTCCATAAAAACAGAAAGTTCCTTTTTTAGAATTAACTAGTAGGGAAATAATGACGATAAAGGTTTATACATAACCTACACTTCTTGGGTTAAAATTAAATTATAAACCAAAAGCAGCCAGAATAAAAACTTAGCACGAAGAACTTGGTTGCATCTTTGAAAATACCTGAGAAAAGCGATTCCGTTCATTACTTAGAAGAAGGAAACTTTTAAAACAGTATTAGAATTTTACATAGAGTATCCGGTGCAGAGTAATAGGACAAGGTCTTCATGAATTCGTGTCTTCTATCAAATCAAGCTTGTGAATATTTTTAAAAAAAACTTGATTTTTAGAGCTTAACCTTTTTTGAAAAAACATTGAAATTTCCCTCAAAATTAAGGATTTGGTTTTACTGTTCATTTTCATGAAAAAAGTTATATGAATAAATTTTGTTTTCTAGACATAAGTTTTATCTTAAAAAAAAAAGATCACAGACTTGAGAGTAGTTTGCAGCACCCTGCGAACTTTATTTCTTTTTTTTTTTTTAACTGGAAGGTCTCTCTTCTCACTTTTCTTCTCCATAGTGTTATGGACCCAGATACTGTTATCAAAGTTTTTAGGATTATTTTGGTGGGAACTTTTCACTGCTTACCAATGCAGCAAAACTGGCTGTAGTGACACCAACTTTTTTTCATTGTGGGTTTATTTTTCAAAGAATTTACTATGTACTTTTCTGCAAAAAGACTCCAAATAACCTGATAAAAACATCTGAGCTATGAATGAGCCCGTTATTTTAATGTAGGTTAAAGAAGGCTCAACTCTGCTAGATACCAGTCGGAAACCCGCGCCCTTGGGGTCAGCAACCCACCATGTAAAAATAAATCCGCTACAGAAACACCAACGAACAATCTATCACAGCAAGCCCTCTACAGAACGCCAGCGACTTGTGCAGATATGCCCTCCATGAACGTGAAAGGCCAAACCCGCAAGGAAGCCTTTGACCCGACTCGGTCAATGACCTCCCCTAGGCACCAGGTGAGATTGGCGCATGAAATGCTCAAACCATGTATGAAACAGGAGAGACAGCCCAAGTCGTCTCAGAAATGCAAAAGTATAGGTTTAACATCTTGGGTACAAGTGAGGTAAGTGGAATGGAGCAAATAAATATGTGGCCCCAACTAGAGAGGTAATGTGCTATTCATGTAGGGATAACGGATTGCACAGAGGAGGTGTAGCCTTGATCTTTGACAGGAAAACCAATAAAAGCCTAGTGGAATGGGAACCAATCAATCATAGAATTATCAGAGAAAAACTATATTCCAGATTTGCAAAACTTACCATAGTGCAATGGTATGCATTTTAAAAAAGTCATATATAAAGAAGGCTCAGACACACTTTGCTGATATGATTCTGCATGACCCATTATTTGAATTTTTCAAGTTTGAATTATTTGAACCCTGCTGCAGAATCTCTCTGTGGAAACCATACAATGCTTTGAGTCTGAATATTTAGAAAATTTCCCTACTTGAAGTGTTTTCCAGTGACCTCGGCCATCTCGTCTGTCGTGCCACAGTAGACCGCAAGCTGTGCCCCATCCTCTGCCATCTTCATAAGAAAGTACATAAAAGGGCCAAAACTGATCCTGATGAACTTCTTCTGCTTGAGGGGCAGATGTCTGTAAATGTCTGTATTGCAGATCCCAGGATTGACAACATTGCAGGTAACTTTTGTGCCTGCAAATTCATTTGTAACAATTAAATATTTGATTAGATGAGAAGTCAAAGTTTTTTTTTCTAAAAGTTAACCACTAGTTTTAATATCTCTATAATATTATCAATTTTAATTGCAGCAAAAGTAACAGAAACTATTGGTATACAGAGATGTTTCAAACCCAACAAGAAAAGACTGAAAGAGTATAAAAAATCTCTCCTTATTTATACTTGATAAGAATTACAATAGCTTGATACAGTGAACCAAAATTTTGGGTCCTCTAAACTCGATTTTGGTTTTAAAAAAGCTTGATTTTTTAATACTTATGATACTTTCAGTTTAGCCAGTTTCGGTTTATACAGATTCTACTGTGCCTCTTGGCTTATCAGATGAGAGATGCAACTCATGTAGGCCTGTAGATTTATGACTTGTGCAGATATAAGGATACTGACTGCCAAGTCTTCTCTTAAGTACAGGAGAGAAGTAAGTTGCATAGACCTAGCTTTAACTAAACATTACAGACCTGTCTTCAACTCACTTGCCTTCCTTTAACATTCTTCTCAAATTCTAATTTTAGAGAATTACAACACTCACAATTACAAAAAAATTGTTTTTAAATGAATAAAACTGTTGTAAGAGTTGTTTAAACAGGGCTTCACTACTGTATATACATTTTCTTTTAAATTTTATAACCTCAAAGTCAAACTTCTTTTCAGATTGTTTCCAGGGGACTTGAGACATTCTGTAAAACTTTAAAAGATACCAAGTGTCATCAAGATCCATTTTTGTGTGACTTTCACAAGAATAGTGCATAGATTGTGATTGTGTACCACCAGTGATACACAGACAAGGAAAGATGTCTTCATTTTAACTGGTTAGAACATCATTGCACTCTTAGTCTTACCACTCTTTATTGTGTCAAGATGGATTTTTTGTAAGGTTTCAAAGCTAGCATATGCAACATAAAAAAATGGAAAGCTTTTGTATAGCAACGCCAAAAAATGATTGTAAAGCAAACTAAATATGTTCATTCAAAAAGTGCTGTAAGAGGATATTTACCAACCTTTCAATCTCTCAGCCAGATGGAATGTATGCAAGACAACAGCCAACTTGCTCTGAGAGTAGCTATCACCTGCAGTGTATTCCCTTTCTTCGAAATTAATATCATCAAAATCAATATTTCCAAGATTTTGAGCAGCAGCTGTTGTGTTAATTATTCTACTTGGGGCAGACTCTTTAAGGATATCCAAAAGCAACTCTGTAAGGTAGAATGGTCCTGGCAGGTAGAAACAAAAAAGAAAAATTATTTTTGCAAAATGTGCTTGCTATTAGTGAAAATATGAGTTCAAAACAAGGTAATATAAGATAAGATACACTTTACTGATCCATTATTGGAAATTTGGCATAGACATTGGTGCTGAAATAAATGGCATATAGTTTGACAAATATATTTCACACTCAAGCACAAAAGCACATTAAACATACATATTTACATATCATCAAGACTGTATGATAAACAACGCACTTAATGACAGAAGCAAGTTTCTCTCTTGCTCTATGCCTATAATGGCAGATTGAATAGATTCTCAAAAATTATAAACTTTTTTCAGTGCAATTAAGTCTAAATCTTTGTCTCTTCCATTTAAGCCAAGCTTTTAATTTTCGTTTTAACCATCAATCAAGTTCTACAATTTCCAATTCCATATTTTCAGATGCTTTCAAATCTGCCAACCTAGATTTTGCTTTGTGGTAAAATTAAGTTTCAGTCGCAATGATTTGTCAAAGACCACAGTAATAGCGTAAAATGTAAATGAAATTTCTGGGGAAACTTTACCAAAACAAAACAAAAAAATGAGAGAGAAATACACACAAATATCTACTATTTAAAAAATCATTAGATCAAATTTGCTACAGAATAAACGTGTCATTTCAGTTGGGCCATATGTACTATGAATATAACGGTGATATTCAATAGTTTAAATGGTAGGGCAACCCCTTAATTTAGAGATACTGAAATGAAGCTTGCAACATTAAACAATGAACTGATTACTTAGAACTAGGCGAGAGCATTCTATATTGAAAGTTAAAATTTAGTTTTGAAAAAAGTATAGCAGAGTAGAATCTTTATTAGGGATCTATCTACCATGTCAGATTTGGTACATGATGATACAATGTGTGCTATTTTTTTTCACTTTTATGACTCACTAACCCGCCGTTGTTTGACTCAGCATAGATCTAGATCTAGCTTCTCAATACAGTAGATAATCTTGTCCTTTTACTTACTTACTTACTTATCCGAACCAGCTGTCGTTTGCGCTTTTGCCCTTCGACTAGACATTTGGGAATAGAAAGTGGAAGTCTTCTTTAATTGTTGGGAGTTTAAGTAGAGTGTATTCCATGCATCAGGCCGCGGAGGGAGGTATTCTTCACGAAGGTTTTGCATTGATGTGCATTGAAAAAGTAGATGTGTTGTTGTTTCGTATGGTGCATCACAGAAATGGCATACTGGGGGAGTCATGGGCTGGATCCTGTTTAGATGGGCATTAACAGGAGCATGGTGTGTGCGCAGGCGGAAAATAATTACTTGATCTCTTCTCTCAAGGAAATTAATGCTGTCTTTGGGATTTGGTGTTGCCATGTAGGTAAATAGTGATCTGCCTGTTTTGCCTTAGCCCATCCATTTAGCCATTCCTCCATGGAGTTGTTCCGTATGATCTGTTGTGCTGTGCGAAAGGATGTTGTTGTATTCTGCTGTTGGGCGGTGGAGCCCTTTTTTGCGAGTGTGTCTGCTCTTTCGTGGCCTGTAATGTTGCAATGACCTGGTATCCATTGTAGTGTAAGGTCGACGTCATAGGTTTTGAGGAAGGAGTCTATTGTGAGGAATAGACTTTTTAAAGATGAGTTCTGTAGGCTTTCATTTTGAAGTGCTTCAAGGACTGACTTTGAGTCTGAGAATATCACTATATTGTGTGTCTTCTCAGGATACAATGAGAATACTGAAGTGAGTTGGACGACGGCAGCTTCTATGGCAAATGCTTCTGCCTCATAGTTTGAGCAGTATGACCCACAGGATTCACTGAGTTCTTCTTTGGTCTTGTCTGGATATTGAATTCTGACACCATATCCTCCATTTATTGTGCCCTTGAATGCTGAGCCATCTGTATACACATGTATCCAGTGTTCAGGGTAGGTGTCTAGTGTTTTCTGAGCAGTGATCATGATGTCAATAGGATCTCCGTGTTTTTAGATGTTTCTTCTATCAGCTGTGTTCGTATATTTGCTATGTACTTTCTGTGGTGTGGGGGGATTTCCTTACAAAAGTGTTGGAGGTTTTCTCTATTGTTTGGCAGATGATGTTTCTCTTGGAGGTAGGTAGCGATGTCCATCACCGATTTTTGTTTTAATCTGCCGGTTGGTTTCCAGGTATCAATAAGTTGTCTATTAGGGTGACTTTTATCACTTCTTGTACCTCTCTACCATATTCATGACAGCTGCATCTCTCCGAAGCCCCAAAGGTTCAATGTTTGTATGAATCTCGCATGCAGCTGTTGGTATGGAGCGCATTCCTCCAGAAATGAAGTGTACTGCTTGGCTTTGTACTCTGTCTAGCAGGTCTTTGTTTGTCTTACTACTGATAGATTGGAGAGCTAAGTTATATTCCATTAGAGAACGTACATAGCCGATGTAGAGTTGTCTGAGGGTGTTCTTGTCTGCTCCCCATGAGGTACTGGCAAGGCGTTTAACGAGTTGTAGCCGTTTGTTAGCTCTGCCTCTTAAATCCTGAATGTACTCCTTCAATGCAAGCTGTCTGTCAAGTTTTACACCCAGGTAAATAGAGATTTTCTCCTTCTTTAGATTAGTTCCTCTTAGAGACAAACGAATATTTTTCTTTGCAACTACATGTATGTGGCTTTTAGTGAAAACAGAATAGACTGTCTTTGAGCTATTTATTTTGAGTTTCCATTTGTCACAGTAATGTTGAAGACTGTCCAGGTCTTCGTTGAGCAACCTAGCACTGATGCCTGGATGCTTGTTGGTGTGCCACATGACGAGGTCGTCGGAATAGAGGGCTTTCTCAGTTTGAACAACATCAGGAAGATCATTGATGAAGATCAGGAAAAGCGTGCAGCTCAGGGAGGAACCTTCTTCCTGGATTAGCTTTGATGAGATCCCATTATTTATTTTTGTTTGGATCATCCTGTTCACAAGGAAGTACTTCACCCATTGGTAAAGTCTGCCGTGGATTCCTACTTCTCTCATCTTCCAGAGGAGACCCTTCCGCCAAACCCTATCATAGGCTTGTTGGAGATCGACAAACACTGCTGTTGTGTTCTTTTTCTTCTGGAATCCATCAATGACCTTGTGACTAAGACGAAACAGCTGGTCTTCCGTCTGTTGCCCTGTTCTAAATCCAGCTTGGTTGGGGTTAAGAATCTTGTTAGATTCAAGCCACCAATAGAGTCGATTGTTAATCATTCTCTCTGCCAGTTTACCAAGGCAGGATGTCGGGTGGATCGGTTTGTAGCTTTTGACATCTTCAGCTGGCTTACCTTTTTTCAGAATAGGAGTCACAATGGCTGTCTTCCAAGCAGATCGTATTATACTTGTGCCCCACGTCTTGTTTATCAATTTGAGGAGTACTTTCTTTCCCTCTAAACCTAGGTGGAGCAGCATCTCATTATGGAGCCTGTCAGGGCCTGGTGATTTCCGTAGTTTGAGCTTCTTCATTGCTCTGTTGAGCTCAGATAGTTTAAAGCAGTCTTCAAATAAGGAGAGGTTTACTCCAGGGGCTTTCTTTTTCTGTTTTAACTTACGGAGGAGGATTTTATCCTTTTTTGTTGCTCTTTCCGCTTTGTTAACAGAGGAGAAGTACTTGTTGAAGACTTCTGCTTCTTTCTGGTCTTCTACGATGCTTTCATCACCAGTTGACAGTGGTTTTGGATTCTTTCTCCTTTTTTCGCCATTCAGGTTGTTTAAAAGAGACCAGGCTTTGGCACCATCCTTCCTTAATTCAAGATTTTCACACGTTTTTGTCCATTTTTCTTTCTTTGCAGTTTTCACCTTTCTCTTGACTAGGGCTGATGTCTTGTTGTAGAGGATCTTGTTCTCTATTGTGGGGTTCTTCTCCATTTGTTTTCTCGCTTCTTGTCTTGTTTTCACGGCCTGCTCAATATTTGTGTTCCAGCGGGGCTTGTAAGCTTTCCTACAACCTCTGGGAATGCAGTCAGCTGCAGCCTTTAAGATACCTTCAGTGATCTGTGAGCAAAGGAGGTTGGGGTCGTCATCAGTAGGTTTGATAGCCGTTAGCAGATTATCAGTTGTTTCTTTGAAGCGGCTCCAATTGGCTTTCTTGAAATTCCAGCGGGTTTTCCATTCAAACTTTCTACTGCAAGGCTCATGGAGAGTGGTGAGGATTGGGAGGTGGTCACTACCTATTTCGTCAAGCACTTGGATGTTATGTTTGTGGTGGAGGTCAGACAAAAGGATGGTGAGATCAGGTCTGCTGAGTGTATTATGAGCCCTGTGTAGCAGAGTTGGAGGAGAATCTCTGTCTTGTAGAATAATCAAATTTGTTGTGTGTGATATGTTTTCGAGGGCCTCGCCTGTCTTGTTGTGATCTTTGTAGCCCCAGAGCGGAGAGTGTCCATTAAAATCACCTGTAAGGATAGTTTGATAGAACTCGTGTCGTTGAGGTGTGCAGGATTGTAGTTGTTGGCTGGAGGGTTGTAGATGTTGAGAATAGTGTACTTCCTATCTTGAAACCATACTGTTGCTTCAAGAATATCTGTTGGTTGGGCTACACTGTTGGCTTTGACTTTTCCATGTATGTCATTTCTGATGTAGGTTACAATTCCTTGGCAGTTTTTGCACTTGCAGGGATGGGGTGTGTACCCTGTCATGTGAAGGTCTGTGTTCCTGTGCTGTGTCTCTTGTAGTAGAGCTACATGTATGCTGTGGGTGTTGAAGAGTTTCCCTAATTCTGTTTTCTTGTTTAAAATTCCACTAGTATTTATTTGGACAATGTTAAATGTCTGTTTGTCAGCTTGCCTTGCTTTTGAATGCGTTCCTTTGCGCCCTGATGGTGTGGGACTCAATCCGATAGCACACTTATCACCTGCAGTGTCGGGAAGCACTGTCAGGCGCGAGCCTTTTACGAGGCGACAACCGAGCTCGTATGCATTTCCACTTTCTTTTCTGTCCATAATTGCTGGGGAGCCTGTGGTTCTTCTACCCACCCCAAGACAGAGCTATCATGGTGTGGCCTCCCTGGCTGCTGCTCCACGAGTAAGGCACTTGTCTGTGTCAGTCTTTGTAGTGTCCCCACAGTCCAGTGTGCCTGTCCAACAGTCTCCAGGCATGCTGCACAATGTCCAGTCCCCGCCACCTCATATCTCCTGGCAAGCTGCTGAGAGTCTAGTTAGTAGAAACAGCTTCTAATTAGGCCAAATGCCTAGATAGAGGATCGTCATGTCGTGGATCATGTGACGGTACGAGGATCGTGTTAGAAAACAGCAGAGAAAAGAAGAGGGGACCTACCTCTTGACAGGATTCTCATACCTTCCAGTAGATTTAGCAGCGCGAGGCAACACAAGACAGATCTGCCCTGACCACAGAGAATGCTTGATACTATTTGCCCATAACTGGGAAAGGGATTGCATCATTGGTTTCTGCAAGAGCGTGTACCACTCACCGGTGGGTTCTTCGAAGTCACCTAAAGGGCTCCCAATTGCTCCACGTTCGTTTAGTCTGGTCTCTCCCCCAGGGCCTGTCCGGCTTGGTTAAACCTGTCAGGGACACCTGTCCCTGCTGGCATAGCCCCCAGGTTCATAGAGACACACAAGCCCTCCCACCACGGCAAGGCAAACTAATACGGGAGAGATCTTGTCCTTTTAAAATTTATAAATGAACATTTGCTATCTGATTGACTTTTTTTTTTTATTATAATAATGCTTTGTCTAGATCTATCTAAAATTAATAGTTTTAGACTCTACCAATGTTTAGGTTTGATAGGCATAGGTGTCGGAATTTTCACCATCATCGAGAAATATAGATCTCCTAAGTTATTTTGCATTTTCTCTCCATTATTCAATACCAATTACTACAGCACAGATTTGAAACTAGATCTCCACTTGGCTTAGAACTTATTTCTCTCCACCATTTACCTTTTTTTTTCAGTATTCAGATATTGAAAGTTGATCTTTAATAGTCAAAGATAGTTTTCGGATTTTGTCTTGATATAGAATAGATTAGAGGCCAACTTGCCTAAGCATACTTTCAGTTTCAGCCTACATGAGATTTTTTCAGGATCATGACTAGGCCTTCAGTGCTGTTTACAGTATGGTCATACACCTGAGTGTTAATCCCCTCTAATACTGTAGTCATCAAACAATAAAATAATAAAGAAAGGCACTTTTAGATGCAGATTGGTGGCTTCTCCCTGCCATCAGATTATTGCAAGCAAACAAGAGCGACGCTCTAAAACCTGAGGCAGAGTCACTTCTTTCTTATTATTCTATTGTTTTCAAGTGAGTGCAGCATGCAAATCCCTATGCAATGACCACAATCATCAATGGCATAGAGTCGGGTTTTGAAATACAGTAACATGAAGCTTTTTGACCAAAGCAATTGGTTGCTTAATTTACGTTGACATAATGGTGTTTAACTACAAAGTAAAATGTTCTAAATTACTCTGAAACATCTGTTGAAGACAACCCAGAAAAATGTACACAAACAATAGGAAAATCGTAACTGGGTTACATTCACTGGCTGCTATAAGCCTTCACAATACATTTCAAAATTACTTGAGAGTCTTTGTAATCAATACCAAAGTACTGATAACCGTGTTATTTTTAAGAGTTGACATGAAGATATCACCGCTGCTTTTGTACAGTTCAGAGATTTGGGGAGTTAAAGAAATTGAAGAAGTGCATGTCAGATTTTGTAAAAGTATACTCAATGTTGGAAAAAACTACACCCGATTATTTATCACTTGCCTAATGTGGACGATACCATATGCTGCCATGCGATACACGTGCTATCAAATATTTCTGTAGACTACTGACCATGGATAACGCAAGGTACGCAAAAAAATGTTATAACCAAATGTACGTTCATGATCAAAACAGCCGATGTAATTGGGCCTCAGATGTCAGGAAACTTTTATGTTCTACTGGGTTTGGTCATGTTTGGTATTTCCATTTTATTGGAGATGCTAAACACTTTGGTCACTGTGTAAAAGATAGGTAAAAAGCATCAGTATACAAATGGTTAGATCCCACATATCTGATCATTTTCCACTATATTTAAATTACCACCCTGATTTCACATTAGCGCCTTACCTGTCATATCAATTATCCTACAAAAAGAGAAGAATTATAGCACTTTTAAGTACCTTCAGTCTTCCCTTAAAAAATAACCTTTTAAGAATAAACATGACAAATGACAACTTGTGTAATTATTGTGGACTTACATTTGTAGAAAACGAATACCATATACTATTCAAATGTTTTGTGCTTGAACACGAAAGAAAGAGATCTATTCAATTGCAATATGATTCTCGTGAGCCTCTACAGAAACTAGCTTCTTTCCTATATAAATGCAATGAATCTAAAAGTGTACAGCTGTACAGCTAATCACATTTATTCAAAATATACTAAATAAATCTACTCCATGAACTTATACGAGGAACACAGTTAAAATAGACAAAAGAACATGTCACTTACAGTGGAATCCGGATAAGTCAACACCTCCGGACTGGAAAAAAGTGTTGACTTTAAGCGAGGTTGACTTTATCCATTTTCTTAAAGGGGGGGGGGGGGGGNTGGAACATATAATTGCAATTTGTAAGAACTAGATAAATTCAACGAGCCCAGAGTAATCACTAGGATTAGGAAGGTACTCAGAGAAAAAACGTGTGTACACATGAACACTGTGTTCGCACTGGTTTGTTGAGGAGTGGGACTGGGAGAACCACAGTGAACTACACCAACCAGCACTTGTCACTGTCCTCTGTCCAGTCGCACTTGCGCCCCCCCCCCCCACACTAGCCCTCGCCAGGCCAAGACCCATCTGGGGTCTCTCTATATCTTTCTATTTGACAACGAGGTGTTGACTTTAAGCGAAAATAGGTTCGAAGCTGTTGACTTCATGCGAAATAAAGTTACTTAAATAAAGAAGGAAAAAAACGGGACCATTGCGAAGTGTTGACTTTAACCGAGAGTTGACTTCAAGCGAGTTGACTTCTCGCGGATTCCACTGTATTTCCTTTTTCATTCATAAATAATGATCACTAGAATCTATGCGATTGTCAGAGTAAACCTTTACTTATAGTTATTTATTCTTTCTATTGTGTATTATTATTTGGAAAATCAGTTGTTTGTATGTATTAGTATGTCGAAATACAGTTGTTAGTATGTATTACATGTATATATCTGTATGAATATATTATTGTTATTGAAATGTGATTTTCATACTTGACTGTTGATTATTGCAAGATGTATTGGCCAAGGGCCACAAAATCAATGAAGAAATAAAAACGTTCAAAGTTCAAAATTACTTGACCAGGAGGTATTAAACATACCTATCAATAAATTTACTAAGCAAGTTCAAGAGGTAGCATTGTATCGGATCATTTCAATGCCTGTATCGCATATCACGTAAGAAACAAAATATTCTGAGTAACCTTGACCTTGGTTTATCAACACGCTGTAATTTGATGGTGGTTGCCCACAACCCGCATTTTTTTTTGCACAATGTAATAATTTACAGGCAAACCATAATGTCGGCAGGTCTGTGCATCATTATCTACATCATACATACAAAAATGTTTATTGTTCTGGACCAATATTCTTTAGTTGAAGTAACTTGAATTCCTCTTTAGAGGAAGAACTCTTTAACGACAACAGAAAGGAATACGACGTAATGAAAAGGAATTTTGCAGGCTCTCCTATATTAAAAGACGAGGTGAGAGCAGCCATAAGAAAGATGAAAAGTAGAAAAGCAACAGGCCCAGATAAAATCTCAGTGAAACTAATCGAGGCACTTGAAGATTATGGAATTGAAAAAAACCACAAAC
>BMAT01001375.1:1856-34882 GCA_019649035.1 Elysia marginata | reverse complement strand
TAGCCTAAAGAATGCCTCATAAATTATTCGTGTTAAAGTAAAACAAAAAAACCTCACAAAAACATTTTGAAATTTCATTTTGCTTTTTTGCCACTTTCTAGAGAGTTCGCCTTATTAAAAATTACTTTTTATTGCTGGTTTACAAGTACTCTTCATTTTGTCAGTGATGTTTTTCTAAATTAAAAATGATGCATCTCATTAAACTCAATACCCTTTACATTCTAGAAATCAATCTAATTTTGTTAATGAAACATTACAGTTGCTAGGCCTAATAGCTAGGTGGGGGGGCACCCCTGACCTGTATGGAAATCCTTCCCTCAACTTAAATGTATATCTAAAAACTAGCCGGGATACTCCGGGCAATGGGCCGCTGGCAAGACTGACGAAATGAAGGTGATGATACCCATACTAAACATTAGCAGGCTATTCCCAGGATTAAGCTGACAAGCCGATATTTCTCTAACTAAATCTTACTTTAGATCTAATCTTATCTAAATTCTAGATCAATCTTACTTTAGATCTAATCTAGATCTAATCATATTTAAATTCTAGATCTAGATCTGGCAATCAGTCAAGACAGGTCCACACACCAAAAGAGATATAGAGAATATAGATTTTTTCCTATACTTAAAATCACCCTAGTTGTATTTGTAATTACTTGTATAATTTGAGAATAGATTTGGACTCTAGACAATGTGCCTGATCAGAATGCAGATGAGCTCGGCTTTGCACATATCCTGCTTGGATTTGCATAGGCCCTAGATCGGTAGATCCTGCTTCTGCTTGGCTGCATCATGAAAGCTAAACTCCGGTTTAGTTAGAGCTTAGCAGTAGCAACAGTTTGAAATGAAAAATGTTTAGGACTTTAACGAACATTATTATTTTTATTTTACAAAAAGCTTTTAGCTTAATATGCGGTCTAACATAATTATTTCTTGAGATGCTCAAAATCTGCCTTGTTCATTTCAAATATCTATATTGATATTAACTTAAATCTGTGTTCACAGAAAGAGTCCCCAAACTTATGGTTTTGACTATGAGTTTAGTCTGTGGTATTCTGAATTTATCGATTATTTTAACTTGAAGAGTCCGAGAGAGGACAGGTAAAACTACGATTCCAGCGTCCTGAGGCTACGAAACACGAATATCGAATCTATAGCCCAAAATTGTATACATCAGTGAAGTGCAGAATTGTTTAATCTAGATCTGGATCTAGAATCAAGACGTCGAAATAAATGTCTCTAGAGATCTATATTTTCTCAATAAGAATTTTTACTGCGTCTGTTCGTAACGGGTAGCATTTAGCACCAAAGACTGAAGATGGGACCTGATGGTGCACTGTTCATTTTCTCTTTACTAGACGAAGGAGCATTGCTTTGCTTGGCTGTTTATTTTGTATCCTTTTTCGATCCCTAGAATCTATGGTCAATGTTAGTGTACTAGGTGCGTCATCTTATAGACCTTAAAAAGGATTTAGGTACAGTCAAACCTGCCTTGACGACCACCTCTCTGAGAAGACCACCTGTATTGACGACCACTTTACTATGACTCCCTTGCATTTTTTCTATATTCTTATACTCTGCATGACGACCACCTTCCCAACACGATCGCGGGCAGCTTTTTTTCTTACACTATTCTATATAATCTCTGTAAAAAACTCTCCCAAGGACGACCACTCTTAATCGGACAAGTGCGAATTTGTAAGTTTCACACCTCCTTACTTCACTCTTATACGATCATGTACTTGTTTACTTGTGATGTAAACCTACAAAGTGGCCTGCGGTTACCAGATGGCAGCCACCGTGACGGTGAAACCGATACGCAAAGCAGGTGGAGACAAGGCGCGACAAAAGCGTGCCCCTCCTCCCTCGTGCTTTGTTGTTTACCTGTGGTCCGTCTCTACAAGAGGGTTTCTAAGCTTGTTTAGCAGCACTAGTAGCAATATGGGGGTAGAGCCAGGTAGTGGTGGTTAAGAGACAATCATAGACAACTGGTCGCCAGTTTATCAAGTCTGTCAACATAGGCGGCAGGACAGATGCGATTGATCTTGATAACTACAGATTGGATTAGAAATTTCCAGTTATGGAAAGAAGTAGAAATGCCGCTGCGTTGAAAAGTCATTGTTTAATCAAATGCCGAAACTGGCTTGGCATGACCTTATACGGTCATCGAACTTCCGAGTGAACAGCGTATAAAAACCTTGCAAATCGTATCTTTTTGCTCAGTTCCATTGAGAAACAGGTGCTTTATAGACGTGAACACACTTGTCTCGTAAATTGATTTATCATGGCTTCCAGCAAGCAAAAAAATGCACTGACGCTTGAGCAAAGACTTGATGTAATAAAAATGGCAGCACAAGGAAAATCTCAAAGACAGATAGCTGATCATTTTGGAGTTGGAAAAACGCAAGTCCAAAAAACACTCAAACAAAAAGCAGAGATTCAAGCAGAGTTCGAGGCCGGTGCTCCATTGAGTAAACGGAAAAATTCAAAACCGACAGGAAATGAACAGATCAACGAACTTGTTCATAAATGGTTTGTTGATGCGACAAGGCGGAGGCCGACGTGAGTAAAACAGGCAGTGAACTCATGAAACAGGTGCACATCCTCAATGCCATGTACATTGGATTGCTGAAGCATGAAAAGAAGTGAATCCCTCAACAATAACCAAGTGTTTTCACAAGGCAGGCTTTAGTCCCTCAAATGATCTGACTGCAGATGAAGACTGAAGAGTTGAACACCCTGAGTTTGACCATTGTCGGTGTAAATTTTGCAGAGCTACCTACAATAGATGCAGATATCAACATCTGCGACACAGAGGAGGTAGACTGGAGTAAAAGTGCCACGGACTTGCTCCTAAACTCTAGTATTAAAGAAGATGAAAACAGGGAGGAAGAAGACGAAGCAGAACGGGAAGAAAACTGCGAGCGAATCACTCTGCAAGAAGCATTCTCTGGTTATAACAAATGCAGAAACTTTTTCCAACAACTTTGTAATTCAGCCGCTTTACAATACATGAGTGCTGTTGAAAATAAGATGTCAACAACAACAGAAAGCAATTACAGATTTCTTTAAGAAGGCCTGAACTCAGTAGGATTAAGCACAAACTAACGCAAATAAACTGTCCTTTTCAGGACAACTTTCTAATGGGCTTATAGGCATTCCTAGCTTGCCGACCATTTGCTTAAATTTGCTTAAATTAAGCAAATGGGACTTCAGAAGGGAAAGTTGTTTGCTACATTAAAAGAGAATTGAAATAAACTGTATTGTTACAGTTTTACATAAGTATGCTGCCCAAGAGGACCACCTGTCCATGACGACCAAAATCGTCATTGATCTTCAGTGGTCGTCTCAGGCAGGTTTGACTGTACTTGAATAACTACGGTACCTAGATACTTTGGCAGGTGGATAGAAATACAACTGTATCGACTAAAAGTACTTAAAAATCTTCGAAAGGCTAAGTTTAACAGCTTAAATTAATTCTGAAACCCAATCTCTGATGAAATAAAGGTACATCGGTATTGATATATTTAAATTGACATGCCAAAGTCTTTAGGGGCAGAAGTTTTTCATGAATACCCAGATTTATGTGTCTTTATAATGCTGGTGCTGTGGCTTAAACTCACAGCTTGCTGTAGGACTAGATCTATAGTCCTTGGGATGATTGTTTTTTCAGGGGCAGCATTATCTTATCATGCAATCACTTTGAAGAACAGCAAGCACCACCAGTCAAAGAAGAAATAAAATGGGGAGAGGGTAAATAGATAGCTGGAAGGAGCTAAATTTCTCAAGGCCACTTTATGGCACTCTTGAACAATTGCAATCCCTCTTGACTTTGCCAGGTCAATAGAAAAATTTTTAGTTAATGTTTATCAAAAAAAACCAGTTGGTTTCCATTCCTTTAATGAACAAACAGAAGTCAAGCTTTCAGTTTTACAAGCTTTAACAGATGAAAAAGGGGGGGGGGGGTAATTTCAATCTTCCATACATTTGAAAAAATCGCAGTGAAAGATTTAGTGTGTTGATCGAAAGGAAATCCTAAACATTCAAGGTGGAGATAGAGACAGTCTATACATAATTATGCTTCCTTGGGAATTTAAGAATCAGCAAATCTTCTACAGCCTATCAGATTGCAGTGTGAGTGTCATTGTTGTGGCTGAATGACCTGGGCCAGGGCAATTCATTGAAAGGACTTTTTGGAATATTATCACATGCTGATTCCCTTCCTCTAAAACTTTGTGATTTGCAATGATCTTGCATTGCCATAGGTATGACTATGAGGTAAAGCTTTGCCATAGAGCGTTGCACATGGTAAGATTCTTAAGCCTGATGATGTTGCATTTATAACCCTTCTGTCATCTTTGCCTACTTTATGCTCCCTTACTAACATTTAGAATAACATTTACAAAGATTTCTTCTTCTTATAATTCTGTGGTCGTTCAACTTTTGTTTAGTTTTGAAGTCTTTTGAAGACTTTTAAAATGTTTTTAAAAAATAAATTGACTTATTTTCTTAACTAAGTTCAGGTGATCACTCTCTCAGATTTGGAATGCGACTATTTGAATGCAAGGACATGCTGTGACAAGCTCAATTATGTTTGTATTTTTTAAATCAACATGTATGAAAGTGTAAAATGTGATTTTGCAGTATGGTTGATAATACTAAGATAAAATTTCCTTGTAAACTGCAAAGATCAATCCTATACAAATTATCAGTTAAATCTTCTTTGCAGAGTTCAATAATATAAAACTAAATTAATTTGAATTTTAGAATTTCTTTTAAATCTCATTCATCCAATTTTTTAGACTTTTAAAATACATTTTCAAGGGGTTTTTTATAGGTAACTATATAATGTTAATATCAGCAGTGCAATAATTCCATGTCTTTGTCTTTGCTTTACAACCATACCTTTTATTTTTGTTTTCAAGATTTTAACTATCATGTAAAATGTGATCTCACTTCACATGATTTCAGATTTATTTCAATTTTCATGCCATTTTTTCCTCATCGAATTTCGTTTCCTTTATAAACTACTTACATATATTTTGTGTCTTGTCTCAGAAGCAGGAACTTGTGTGTATAGCATGTTGGTCGTAAAGAAAATTGATTCTCCTTTTTTTTTTCTTTCAGTGGGTTCTCGTTGAAGTCATAGCTCACAATGTGCTGTCTGTTCTGCTGCTCCTGTGTGGTCACTGGATTCTTTTTCTTATGTATTGTCCCCTTGGAGCTTGGCTTACTTACAAGTAGGTTTACAGCATAGTTATGAGCATGATAAAGCATGATGAAATTTGAAGGGGCAAGTTTCAATTCTTGTTTTTCCAAAAGAAAACACATGTAGCAGCTTTGCAAACCAAGCCAAAGTATATCCTTTTATAAATTAATTACATGATAAGTTTGTCTAAGCTTGCATTTTGTTAATTGATTTAATTTTTTTTAGAAAAGAGAAATGAAGGCAGGAGTATCTCATTGAAATAACTAGCATGGTGTTCGATTGTTACCTATCCATGGAACACCATGTAAATCATCTTTGTAAAATTCATGAACTTTGTAGAATTGGTCAGATGGCTGCCTTTTTATATGTAGACTCATTGAAGAAACTTATTTCATCTTTCGTTTTTTCATGTATTGATTACTACTGTAATTCTCTCCTTTCTAATCTACCAAAGTACAAAATACATAAGTTACAGCGTTTTCAGAACATGGCATCTAGAAAAGTTTTGAAAAATAAAAAGAGTGATCATATAACACCTTCATTGGTCAAACTGCGCTGGCTCCCTGTTCAATTTATAATATATCATACAAAAAAGCTATGGTGTGTCACAAAACTTTAATCAGTACAGCTCCATTTTATATTTGTGATCTTATCCAAAAATATGTTCCCTCTAAGAATTTGAGATCTGTCGATGCAAACTTACTCTGTACATCTAAAAAGGGTCTTAAGAAGCTAGCTGAAAAATAATTTTCACATTTTGCTCCTCTAGTCTGGAATTCCCTACCTCAAACTATTCGCAAAATTGCATCCGAGGAACAGTTTAAGAAGGAGGTCAAGACCTATTTTATGAAGTCCATGATTGCTCAAGATGAATTTGGTTGCTTTGAAGTCTGGTTTTAGTTCTATATGATAGGTATTTTTCCATTGTTAACTTATAACTATGGTATACTGCTCCATCTTATAGTGTAAATTATATTAATGGTAATTTTAGACAGTCTTTGTCTGAATGATAATTGTGAGAAAAGGGCTTTGGGCTAATTTGTGTGGGTGAGGCGCTATGCAAATCAATTTCATTATTATTATTATCATGGTTACTTCCCCTGATACCAGCTATGGCAAAATTACCTCCAACTGATGGTATTTACAGTGAAATAAAAGTTACAAAATAAGGGCTTGACTTTTTTGAGTATTTTATGCACATGTAAATACCTTGGCATGCATTGATCAACAGTAACAGTTTGACTTTGAACTGCAAGACTTTGTCAGAACTGATTAAGTAATACAGAACTAAAAACGTGACATGGTGTAGGTGTGTCGTGAAAGAAAAAGGGGAGAATAGATCTAGGCCTAATCCTACAAAGAGAAAGCCTTACATGTACATGTAATTTAATGATGATCAAACTGGAGATGTAAAAGGCCTTGGAATTATTGAGCTTATGGAGAAGGGTGAGGAGGGGGTGAGGGAGTAATTTAACGCAAACATGGGCTGTGGTTTGTGGGCCATGTGGCAGCTTAGGTCCACCCGTCGGCTAGCCCATCCCTGACCATGGGTTTACTTTTTACCTAGCCGAAGTGACTTCAACCCTCTGCGGCTGTGAATTGTTGTGTAATGGGATATTGAGGACAAGGTAAGAAGGCAATATAAAGGTGCTGCGTAATGGAAAGCTTGTGTTACCTCTCAGTCTCATTATAACATGACCATTTCGCTCTTTATTACTTAGGAAAGTGAAGATCGACTTATCCAATAAGATTTATTGAATACAAAGGGAAATGGGGCAGGGATTTTAGGATCTACTTGACCATCACAAAATTGGCTTATCAGTTTCTTTTTTGCAGAAAAGATATTACAAAAGGGAAATGTTCTCGGAAATTAACATCCACTCAAGGGAAAATCGACTCACGCGAAGTTGACTGTAATACTGAAGATAGGGCCATTCATTGGGGATTAGGAAAGTAAAATTTTTGGTAATTTAAATGAATATGTCATAGTTTAAGTCCATTGAAAGCAGATTTGAAACTGACCATCAGTGGATGTTTCCTCAGAAAATAGTTGTTTGCTGGTTCAAAAAAATGTTACATGATTGATAGCTCCTAAACTTTTAAGCCAGCTTTCTTAATAAGGAATGCCATATGAATACTCATGTAGGTTTTTTGCAGGATTTCCTTACCCTAAATTCCACTCTTTAAGATGTTTTTTTTCTTTCATAATCCAATATGTGTTATTTCATTTGCATGTAACTTTTTACAATTTTGCAATTATTTTAAGGTTTGCAACAAAGCCATCGGGTGACATAGGCATGTTTGATCCAACTGAGATTCACAACCAAAAACATTTGAAGATGTACATGAAAGAAAGCCTAATTCGGCTTGGATTTCATCTAATATTCTTCTTTATTTACCTTTATTGGTGAGTGAAAGTTTTATAAACCATTTTAAGTATTCAATATTCCTGGTTAATAATCAATTTTAAGAAGATTGCCTTGATCTGACGTTCCAAACATGTGCTTTGCCACTCGCAACATTGTGTCAATGGCAAAAACTTTTTATATTTGATGAGAGGAATAACATGAACTTTTTAAGAACTTTTGTTGTTTAGACAATTTGTTTTAATTTAAATAACCATTATTGTTTTTCATTTGTTCTTCCATTACTGAGGAGATCAGAACAATGGTCATAAGTCATCCTCAATCATGCCCTATTTTTTTAGGCAGGTTTTTGTAGCATTGTACAATTCCTTGTATTTAAATTACCGGCTTTATTTAAATTGTTTGCGATTTATTTTAATCATCTGTTTTTATTTCTTCTCCAGGATGATCTACTCTTTGGTTAAAGGGATCTGAGCTGGTACTGACAATTGGAATCTTTGTGTATGTTGAGGTTCTGTTTTGTTAATAATGTGGTATCCTTTGTATCTTAAATTTAGAGGGTTGCCAAAATCAATGTGGATCAACAAGCGAACTTTTTAAAAGAAAGAAGACCTGGGCACAAAAAAACATTTTTGTAGTTTATACATTAAGATATTTAGTTTTATCTAACTTTGGTTGTAGAGGTTTCTCTGAACCTGGATAGTATAAAAGATTGTTATATCTTTCAAAGAAATTATTACCAGCACTGCGAGCGTTGAAAGTTTATAAATTATTTGAAGAAATATTCTTTCTACATCTTTTTTTTGCTACTTCACATGAATTATTTAGTTTTTTCACATCCAAAGAGCTAAAGACAGGCATGGAATTTTTTGCATCAGGCTTTAAAAGAAAGGTGAACTTTTATTTGAATTTTGTTCTCTTTGCCTAGAAACAAATGTGCTTGGTTTTTATTTGAAAATCGTATTTTTAAACATGAACATTAGGGAAATTATAAATCTAAAGCTTCTAATTTTCATTAAAAGCAAAACTAAAAACAATATAAACAACACACACAAAAAAAGGAAAGTTTGTCCAAGTTATTTGTCTTGCAGAAGTATCTATAACATTGTGAATTATGGAGCTCATTTCCTTACATTCAATAACTCACTATCCTCTCTTTTTTCACTTTTTTTCCTTCTTTTGTCTCCTTCCTTTATGGTTTTTGCCAAATGCAAGGAGATCAGAGTTTTTTGTTAAGAATAAAAGAAATCTATTTGCAACTCTGACCATATTTTATATCGTTGTCTCAAACATATTTTTAAGTTTAATACAATAGTGCTTATATTTGTTTTTTCTTAAACCAGGTGTGCTCCAAGAGATCTTTAATAAACCAATACTCACAGATTCAAGTAAACTAATTTTTTATACAATCTATAAAGTAATTATGTTAATGGAATAAGTAGTTATACTAAAAGTAATTTTATTTAGGTATTTGTTTTTTGGTATGATCTTCCCTAATGCTAAAGGAACCTTGTCTACTAAGGTTCTTGTTTTTAATTTTGTTGCAGGAAATTTTGTCACAAGACATTAGATTTCCTTAAACCAAAAGCACTCAAATAAAAGGAAATTGTTTGTCCTCCTTTGTCTTTGTTTTGTTTCCTGCGCTAAATTGAAATGACTTGGGCAGCTACTCTCTTGAAACCAATACATTTCACCTTATTTTTCTACTTAGAATGACCTTTAAAACGGAAAACAGGTTTTATAGATACATATAAGTACCTTCAAATTACAACCTCGTGATCATGCTAGCAAGTTTAGCCTAGACCTCCTAATGAAGCTGGAAGGAGAAAGATTGTTTATTCAGTGGGCGATCTTTCATTTAACTTTTGACAGCTGGTTAGTGGAGCCCAGAGGGCCCATCTGTGTACACCATTGCTAGTGTTTACGTTTTTGTATTTGTGTATGCGCAAAGCCATATATTAAATAGGAACATTTCTGTCAGCGAAGGGTTGTACATGTGTCAAGATGCAGTGGGATTCTGATAGGTTGGGCCTATGGGTGAAGTGAGAGAGAGAGAGAGACAAGGGGGAGGAAAGGGACGAAGATCATACAGTATTTTGACTTTTAGCGGCTGTAGACCCATTAAAAAGTTGGGTGCATGGTTTGATTTGCAGTTTTTGCACTCTAATGAACTCAGCCTTGCTTCCCAGCCTTAATTTCATGTAGATTTATCAACTGTTCTAAGTTCAACTCATTCTTTTTTTGCAAATCACAGTCGAGTCAATTGTCAAAAAGAAAACACCCTTGCAATTCACTTAAATTAACCCCCTTAACAATTTAATCCCAGTTATTAAAAAAAAGATCTTCCTTGAAACGGAAATCAATTTACTGGGACCCTAAACTTTGGTTTGAAGTGGTTCTATTATTTATAATTTAATTAAAGTAAGAAGATTTACTTAAAAAATGTGTTTAAATGTTACAAAAGCTTGTTTTTTCTTAACAGGGATGCTAAATTTCAGGTTCTTTCAGGTGGTTTTTTTTTTTGTCCATTTATTGTCAGGGTTGTCAAATTTCAGGTTTTTTCATGTATTCATTGTTTATTGCACAACAAGTGTCTATGCCATTTTTTGTAAAGATGCAATGCTAGGCTCATTTCCAGTTGTTTTTTTTTCTCTTCAAAATCATTTTGCATCCCTGATTGTTCATTGCGCAACATGTATCTATGCCATTTTTTCACTACAAGATACAATGCTTGGCTGACTTTTAGGGGGGGGGCTATTTGTAAAATCATTTGGCAAGTACTGTTTTTAGTTTGCATCTTTTAAGCAATGAAAAATGCTATAGTGGAGATAAATTATATGCAGTTTTTTTGGGTGTTTTTGTTGTTTCAATCCTTTTACAAGATACATACTGTCAATGTTCAATTTGTAAAATTGCATATACTGTCAATGTTTATTTTGTGCCCTGGGACAAATATACATGTACATATAGTAATATTACTCATGTTTTATGCCAATCCATGTTTTTTTGTTTTGTTTTGGATTAGTTTCTTCTTTGCTTTAATTGTGTTAAGTGATTGGTCCAACATTAATATGTATATTTTGCAGCAGAGTTTTATAAATTGTAAAAATTTGCTGTAAAATTTGTTTGGTTTTTTTTTCACATTGAACTACATATTGATCAGACTATGACTCCAAAGTCCCATTATTTTTATACAAAAAGTTTTAAATAATTAAAGTAAGGTCTGTTTCAGGAAGCAATGAAAACTGAATATTGTCATGTGCCATGGTGTTGATTATTATGCCAGGAATAAAAATCTCTTTGTCTTAACCATCATTCATGATCACCTTCCAATTCGATAACAAAAATACAACTTTATTTAATCTAACATCTACCAGTCCCAGTATGTGTTGCGATCTGTCTAGAAGACTTAGGTGTCACAGTTTACACATTCAAAGGTTTTGTAATATTGAATAGTTTATTGTTCTTTGCAAATTAATTCAACTTTTTCAAGATATTTTAATTCTTTGGGGAAAAAACCAACATACAATCGACTTCACTTGAGTCGACTTTGCAAGAGTCAATTTTTGGTTAAGTAGATCCTAATTTCTAAGAACATCCCCCTTTGTAATGATGTTTCTGCAAAATAGTAACTGGTGTTGACTCAACTGTCATGGTGGTCAAGTCGATCCTTATATTTTAACCCAACTTCCCTTTGTATTCAATAATAGAATAGATCAATAGACCAATAGATCTTTCCGGATAAGTAGATCTCAATTTCCTTTACAGAATTTTTTATTGCCTCACTTCCCTTGTCCCTTACTCGTCACATTACACAACTAGATTCTACCTGTATAGTCAACGAACTCTCATAACAGCAAAGGCCAATTAGTGACTACGGTGAACACCACCCCGCACAACACAGCAAGGCCTTTCAAATTTTAAATGGTTCAAATGCATGTAGCTGGTTTTGGCAACACAGGCTTTTGATGCAAAGTACATTTTTATATTTTCAGAATATTGGGAGTAAATATTAAGTTCTAATGAAACTGGGCTAAACTTGGATGTTTAAAAATTGCTCTCCAGTTTCAATGCATTTCTCTCTCTCTTTTTTTTTAATGGGTCTCATGTATTCTTTGTCTTCTAAATGCAAAACAGTACTTCTGAACATGTTCTAGATATGAAAACAATTTTGTATTGTCTAACTGGGCCTTAATAAAGAGCTTTCCTTCCATGTTTGTATCTCTTGATCATCACAAAATTCTG
This sequence comes from Elysia marginata, assembly GCA_019649035.1. Taxonomy (NCBI): domain Eukaryota; kingdom Metazoa; phylum Mollusca; class Gastropoda; family Plakobranchidae; genus Elysia; species Elysia marginata. Next base: position 23,060 of record BMAT01001375.1, on the reverse strand, counting down.
CAACTAGAGCCATTTTGTGAGACTGTGACGCAATTATATAACTACATTGTATACATGTTATTTTCAAAACTCTGAATTAGTTGTGAAATCATTAAGCATTATAATTCTTTATAAAGACGCCAAAAAATGTGGGACTTGTTTTGTAATGTAATTTATTTTTTATTAAAAACTGTTTGTATTTTGTTAAAGATTTTAGTTGTCTTTTTTATGGATATTGTATATTTCATATCCCTATATTTTACATGTTGTGCAAAGTTAAATATAAGTTTATATGATTTTGAAACAATTTTGAGTGAAACGACATGACTCAAAATCATTTCAAAAGCTCTTTTACTCAGTCTTCTCAAAACCGTATACAGTGAAGTCCTCTTAAGATAAACCCCTCTGGGCTCAAGTAAAAACTTCCAAAGTATCATTGTAAAGAAACAAAAAGGAAAGGGGCCAAAAATCTAGTTCATCTTAAAAGAGTTCATCTTAATCAGGATTTACTTCAAGCTGATTCCACTGTTTAAGTGTACAGAAAGGAAGAGACTGAAGAGGATCTGAAATGTCTTGCATTTTGTCCAAATGAGTTGTAAATGTAAGTCACATGACTAAGTTTTGAAACAGGCTTTTAAAGTTTACTGGGTGTTCAGGAGTCAAAAATTATTTTATTTAGATATTAACACTAAAACCATTTCTTAACAGTTTTCACGCCTAATATATGTTGAAACTTCTTGTTTTATGTCTTTAATTTTAATTGGTATGGTTGCTACTGCCTCTATAGTCATCTTCTAACATTTCAATGCTTTTTTCTCCCTTTTCTGAAATTTCTCAAGTCCCATACTTTTTGTATTAAAGCTTTTAGCAAGTGCATCTGTTGAAAGTCCTAAGTGTCATATACCGTTTTGATGGCAATGATATAATATTTATATTACCCAATTTGATTTACCTTTATTACTAAAATTAAACTTTCACACTATAAAATCGGATAATGAAAAAAAAAATCGTAATGAACGAAAAAAACACTTAGCCATGGTCCAAACCAAATTACCTTTTTTAACCTTAAAAATATCATTCTTGATTTTTAACCATTTTTTTTTTCAATGGGCAATAATGATATTTTTCTGTAATAACTACATTCAAGATGGCTGCAGGCTGGTATCAAGGAAACAACAATTTTGGGTCTAATAAGTCAATACAAAGTTAAACCAAGATGATTCTGTTGATTTCTGAGGGTAATTTAGCTTTTATTATTCAAAGGAAATAAATATCTGCTTTCATTTTAATGATAAATAGTTAATTTACTCACTGATGACATCATCAATCACTGATGATCGAAAAATATAGAAGAGGAAGGAACAGAGTCCAAGACTCATTTTGAATGGTTACAACTGCAAGACAAATGTCTTTCCAAAAAGCCCACATTTTCTTATTTTTCATATTCAAAGGCACCCATACAATAAACTTCAAAATGATTGGGAATGAAAGAGGAGACAGTTTTTATATGTGAAAAAAATCATATTCTGACATTGAGTAAAATGCATATGAAGTGTGAAAGATAAAGGAAAAAAAGCTAAAAATGCAGGTTTATATGCTGATTTACAACCAAGACACCTAAATTTATGGATTTGTGTAAAATTCAATGGAAATCCCAAAAACCGAAGTCTTATTTATAACCCGAATTTCTCCTAATTTGAAATTCTTTCTTCGTTAGATTTTTTTTCTTCTTTAACTTTAAATTGGACTCATAATTCAAAGTCAGTTAAGTTGGATTCAATTAATTCAAAGTCGGTATCGCCATTAGGAGCCGAGAAAAAAAAATGTTTAAAAATCCATCTCCCTGCTTAGATTTTTCCTCTCTCATGACTGCTGGGATAGAACAAAGCCACCGACTCATAACAGTGCTGGGCAGGCAGGCAGCAACACCATTGCTAGCCCGTATAGGGCTGTTGTTTATGATAGGAAGAGGGGGCGATAGGATTAGGTCGCATATGTTGTTATAATTAGATGACCCCAGGCCTAGTGTAAAAAGCGCTCGTCTCTCACTGTGGTACTAAGATTTGTTGCGAAACTAATTGTGTTGCGTCGTGGTAGACGCTCGGCTTTCGGATCGAGAGGTCCGGGGTTCGAGTCCTGCTTTCGGCAGGTCGACGTTTAGTCCTTGAGAAAGGCTATTTACACACATTTCTTCGCCTCACTCATGCGTTAAACGAGTACCTGACTATAGGCAGTCGACGTTTAGTCCTTGAGAAAGGCTATTTACACACATTTCTTCGCCTCACTCATGCGTTAAACGAGTACCCGACTATAGGCAATGAACGATCTTTTCAGAATGCTAGAGTGATGCGCTTAACTAGCTGCTCTTCTGTGGGTTCTGAAGGTACTTTGGTTGGGAATGACCTGTCAGGGAACCCATGTAAAGCGCTTAGAGCACATTAGTGGATAAGCGCTATATAAAAACGCTCTTTAATAATTAATAACTGACAAAACGAATCACTCAGTCAATGCAGTGGTCAAATCGGAAAGTAAGAGTCGGGCTCACATTCACACACTGGTAGCATGCAGGTTATAAGAAGGGGTGGGAAGAATCTTAGGGCCAGGCAAATGTCAATATTGGGTGTAGAGGAGGTGGAAACTGGAGAATGTTTGGATTGCGCCGTCAAACTCAAAGAAGATTGGTAGATTGAGCAATAGTGGGCTGAGTAAGGTGGTTGTGTGAACGGAACGAAAGAACAAAGACGCATCATCTAGAGCTAAGTTCTTAGATTGTGTAAAGAGTTAACCAAAAAACACACAATGTAGCTTACAGCCATATAGGTGGTCTGTAGTTCAATGATGTAAGCTCTGAAATTACATTACTAATGATACAGCTATCAAAATGGGAGGGGGGAAGGGGACCTTTGTTTGTGGTCTATAGTATCTGACGCACAATTCAAAGATTATTTGTCATTGGTACAATTAACCACACAATTTTAGTTTTCAATTTTGCTTTTTCAAATTCATACCAGCCTTAGAGGTTTTTTTAAATGGCGTCTTTGAGTACCAGAACGAATGCGGGTATGAATTACCTGTTGAAAAAAAACACACGCTACATGTACGGTACCCTTTATTACATGTAGTTTCCAACCAGGGGAAGTAATTGCATTATACTCTTAGACACTATTGGGGATCAGTTAAGTCCCCTTTTTATAATTCGAAGTTTTAGGCTATTCCTAAGCCATTTGAATTATGAGGTTTCAGTTGTAGATCTCCACCAGCTGGCTGTCTCTTGCTCGCTCATACCTTTACTTATGCAGGCCTACCACCCTTCTAAATGGAAAATCAAAATGATAGAGCTAAAAAAATCAGTATTCAACGTTAAAAAATCAGTATTCAACGTTAAAAAATCTGTATGACCATGTACTGATACTCCTAAACTATGACACTTTTAGAAAAAGCATGAGCCTTTCAATTTTAATGTGGCCATCGTTATTTAAATTGTTTAAAAAAGACGGTAAAAACTGCCATGCTTCGGGTAGTAACATAGTAAGCTTGCTGTAAATTAGTATTGCGGTACATGTACTAATATGAATTTTAGATTTATAAAAAAATGACAATAATTGGGAAATGAACTCTTTAGAGTTTGGCTCATTGAATGATAGTTAAAGCAGTAAAAAATCAGATTTGGTAAAAAAAAAAAAAAAAATAGAAAATCAGTATTTTCTTAATTTTGGCAAAAAATCAGTATACTACTGATTTAATCTGTATGAATGGCAGGTCTGCGTATAGCCCTATGTATAAAAATTAGGACCCTCTTCAAGCCTTTGTTATAACCCGAGATCTTGATACAACAGGAGTTCTCATTACTCCTAAGTGTCATTAATTTGTACAGTTTGACATTTGAAAAGAAAGCAATGAAACCAGTGCAATCTGTGAATCTTCTTGGTTTATTGTTCATTAAAGAAGGCATTCCTTAAGATGGGTTAATATATTTTATAGACTCACAACACATTCAGCTAAACCAAAGAGGAAAAAAAAATTATACAATATCATTTATCAATTAAATCAGCATGCAAATTTCATAAGGACAAAAATTACAATACACAACATAATATGCAAACATTAAAAGAAATATTCTAAAATCAAAGTAAAATCTTGTTCAGGAAATCAAAAAGAAAGTAGACAATCATAATTACATTTACATACTCACTACATAAGCCTGCGCATTTCAGATCATCTCATTTTGGCCTTTCCTTGTTGACTTTTATTAGGATTAGTTTTACAGAAATGGAAAAATGGGCCCCTGATAGTGATTACAGGCCTTTCCCACTAGGCTTTAGATCTAGTAATTGCATAGACCTACCCCTATTTCACGATCTCGGTATTTTATCTTGGCGTAGCGCCACCTGTTCTGTAATAACCAACCCTCTAATCCAAAAAAAAAATGGCCATACCTTTATACAATCATTTCTGCTTTTTCTCATATTACTAGGGTTACAGTTACAGTATTTGATGTATACCTGAAAGAGCATGGGTGTAAATTATTACAGTACAAAAAGTCATCAAGAAATGTAAAAATAGTTGAAATCGTTATATTAAGACTTCCGCAATCAGCCTGCTTGTCACTACTCCAAACACCAATGTAAAACTTTAGATAGAAAATATGAAGTTGGGGTGGAATGTTCATTTAATCAAGCTAGCTATGACAAACAGTGCATGATTATTCATCACCGTGACAAAAATCTGGCAAACTACAAGATGCTATAAAATGCTCTAACAAAGTTATGACTTGAATCAGTGAACATCTGGGATGTTTTGGTAGTATGTTTTGTTTTGCTTTTTTTTTTTTTTTTTTGCAAGAAACTTCAATAAATCTGCAGCAAGTACAATATGAAGGAGACAACATGAGATCATAAAAGAAATGCTGCTAGGCCATTGTGAAATGACTTAAACAAAATTTAAAAAACAGAAGTAGACACACTGTATTGAGTTCCAACCATATGATGACCCTACAATCAGTTTTCTTTCAATTTAAATGTAATCACCTTTGATCATCAGGAAACAGATCCAAATCTTCACCTGATTAATTAAATTTTATAAGAAGCAAGAAGCAACTCTTCCACCTCCCACCCCTGATTTCTGTCAAGAGAGATTCCTACCTCTCAACATATTTGTGTATGTCAGAATAATAAAAAATAAAGGCCAATACATATTTATAAACAAAGACAATGATTATAAATTTCTCCTTTTTTAATATTTCGGGTGAACATTTTGCTTTCAGAACATTAAAAAGTTTGCATCAAGATTTCATGACAAATGCAATATATTAATTTTGAACTTGAAGATAAATATCAACTTTGCACCTTAATTATACAGCATGGGTTGCACATCTTAAGCAAATTCGACTTCATAGGTATTTGGAAATGAGAAGATAATGATTATTTTTAAATGCATCTCCACATGTTTATACCTTACAAAAAAGTTTCCAACCCTTTGTTAATTATGAACTACGATGACATAATTTTAAATGGTTCCATCTCTGCCAAATAAACTAAAAGAAATCATCACAATCTACTTATTAATTAATTGATTTAAACAGAAAGAAACCACTATTCCTAATAAATCTTTAATTTCTGGTGATTCAAGGTGGTTTTATTTGAGTGTACCAAAGCCACTTTGCTAACCCTACATTACCAGCAGTCAGGCTTTAGAGAAGATCATTTATTAATTAAAATGCCCACTAAGATTTAAAAGAATGAGAAAAAAAAGAAAACATTTGTGAACATGAAAGAGGTACTATTAAATTTTTTACTCAAGTCTACTAGAATCATTATAGTGTCTTTTTAAAGCTATGCATAAAAAATTAACATACAATGACAATAATTATACACCAGCTACAAATCTAAAATTAATTTATATGGTATACAAGACGCTATGAATACAAAAACATGGGACAAAATGTTAAGTTAAAATGAAAGGAAAAGAAAATGAGTTTTCACTTCCCACAGCAACACTTTTATTCTTCAAACGATTTCATCAAAATACATGCAAACACATCAAATCAGTTACAACTTACATCCTCAGTAAAAAAAACAATATAATTCACATTTAAGCTTTGCTTGCAGCCAAATATCATCAAAGCTTTGTTTGTGGTTAGCCTATCACATCTTCCAGATTTGCTCAAAACTTGGACAAGCGAAATGTCCATCACACTAACAGGTTTAGCAAACATTTTTTTGTTGTTGCTGTGAGCATGAAGATTATGGCAGAGGATATGGTGTATTCACAGATAAGGTAGAGGGTGCTGCTGCTCATTACTTTTAGTTATGAGACATATGCACTGGTGTAAACATGCTTTAACTCCCCCGTTTAGCTATGAGACATATTGTCAAGCCTCTACCTTTTCGGCCCTAAGTCAGACTTATGCCAAAATGCAACTGATGCACCGTTTGAATTGGGGTAATGCTTGCTATCATGCTTTAAAGAAATGAACAAAATCGGCAAACAGCTTTTGGTACAAACTGCAAAATAACATTTTGGCCAAAGTAAAAAAAAAGTGAGGCAATAATGATTTTAAGTTATTTTCTCAAAACTGGCAAAAATGACTTAGGCCAAAAAGGTAGAGGCTTGACCCAATGCACTAGTGTAAACATGCTTTAACTCCCGTTTAGTTATGAGACATATGCACTGGTGTAATCTTGTTTCAGCTCTGATTGGTTAAAGCTATTTGACAGTTTATCTGGCTGCACAATTTGTTAGATGTTCACTTTTGTAATGTTGCATGGCATGGCAGTGGATAAAAATTTATTAAAAAAAAAGAGAAGGTTTAGAAGGAGGAATTTCACCAAAGAATGAACTATTCACTGCAGGTCATGCTTAAATGGTAATAAACGTAAAACTTCAACCATAATAGAACTTGTATTTTTCCACATGCCATGAACAAAGAACGTTTTTTTTCTTTTTGCCAGTTCACAGGTCCATGACAGACTCAAAAATAGTTCAATATATCTAAACAGATAATTTTCAGATTTTTTAATGATCTCTTGTGACTAGTCTAAACCAACTAAAAATGTACAAAGTCAAAATTTAAAACATTTGCCATAAAAAACAATAAAAGCAAGGAAGTAGAAGGCTATTGAAGGCAAAGGTTACTTCTATTTGCATCTGTAGGATAAGTTTTCAAAATAAATGAATAAAATAACACATATTATACATATCCCCATAATAGACTATACACTGATACATTAATGTTTTTAAAGCCACCACCAACCTCAAAACAACTTCAGATACTTCACAAAAAGGTCATGTATTCCACAGAGCCAAAATTAATCAACTAGTGCCAACTTCAACATTTAAAGGGTTTAATTCTGAAATGGATTAATTTCATTTTGACATAACCCAGACTGCTCAATGTTAATGTAAAAAAAGGAGGCGGGGGGTTCTGTTCCTCTCTTGAAACATACCAAATTCAATAATTTTTCATGCTCAACAGCAACTCTTTTCAAAGTACCCACCAAACAACTTAAAATATTTCAGATGGAAAGGGAAAGTATTTGCTTTTTACATTTTAAATCAAGGCACCTAAAATGCAGTAATAAAAAGGGACGCACATATCTTATTTGAGGAAGTCTTAAAAATTAGTAACACCATGTTTTAACAATTCTATAAAATAGTCCTTTTAAGCACGAAATTAATTAATTAAATTTTTTTTATATTTTACAAAAAAATTACAATGCTTTTTCAGCAGACATGGAAAACCTGATGTACCAATCAGATTTGATTGGACATTCCTTTAATCGTTATTATTATACATCTAAAATTTTAAATTTCAAACAGATCAACGTGTTTATAAATATTTTACAAGAAATTGCAGAACTTTATGATACATGAAACTTTTGATCTGAATATACATTAGAATCCATGTTATTATCAAATACTATTTTTGTGTTGTTTGCAAATATATATCTACACAAATTAAAAATGACATGTAAGAAACCACCTCTTCAAAAACACTATGCTTTCTAAGCAGGAACTCAATTATTTTACAATAAAAATTGTTTAGGGTGAATAAAAAAATGCAATCATTTGGTGGCTGATTGCAAAAAATAAGCCATGACTAGGATTCTAAAATTATGCCTTAATTCTATAATATGAAGTTGATCCCTTCTGTAAAGGGCTGCATATTCTTTTTTTAAGTCTGAAGGTGTGAAGGCCTGAATTTAAAAAAAAAATTTTTTAAGACAAAAATGTAAAAAAAAAAAATTCCTTAAAATCTAAGTGCCTAAAAAATGCCCCATGCCCAGACACACATGGTTTTGAGCTTTGAAAGCGTGTAGCCTAAGTATTATCCATTATCACACCCAAAAATACAAAAGGCACACAGAAATGTTTCCATTGCTAATTTTGAAAGTTAATCTTCCTTCCATGCAACTGACTGCAATGCCAACGAACAAAACAAAATATGAATAAAAATAAAAACTCGGAGGTACATTTGGCTTGAGAGATGACAATGCTGATGTTGAACTGACTGTGATGCTGGATGATAGGTTCAATGATATCGATGACTTGTGCTGGGTGAGAACGATGATGAAAATCTACTGGTAACGTCATACAGGTGAGCTGCGCCCAGAGCTTGTTAGGCTATCTGTATGGGGATCCCAATAAAGAGGGAAGTCTAATCAACAGCAAGAATATATTCCAACCAACACAAACTTCTCTTCAAAGTTTGTAATTTGCTGTAAGATTCCCAAAATTTCATGGTTCTGCTTAAGGCAGGGAAACTTAATCAAAAAAAAAAAAAAAAGAAAAGCAACTGAAACTCACAGCAAACTACTAATCAGAGTAAAAATTATTAAGCTGCCAAACATGAAACACCCATATTTCTTTTCCTGTTGATACCTTTTATCTTTATTATCTGTAAATTTTGAAGATCCTGGCCGTTTTCAAGATTTTATGATAGTTTTTAGAAAAAAAATGAATTTCTATCTTTCATTAAAAACTAAATTTGTGTAGAGGTCCCACAAAATGAGTCTATATGCATAATTTTGGTATCAGGGATGCAAGCAGCTCATGAGAAAAAAGAAGGAAATGTTTTTTACGGAAGTTTCCAAGCGCGCGCTATTCTGATTACTAAAGCCAGCCTTTCAGTATCTAACAAAAACGATTTTGCCACCAGTTTGGTAAGAAACTCTCCTTTTACACAGCAAACATCATGCAACACCATCCTTGTCCGAAATTTTTCCTGCTATAACTAGAATAAAAGTCTCCTTTGCTCTTTCATTTGTTCTTTGAAGTAGAAACACAATGTGATGTTGTACATTTCCAATCCAAGAACTTAATTTGGGCTAGATCTAGACTTAGAATGGCCACCATGATCATAATCTAGATTGTTAGCAAATGTTACTAGAGTCTAGTTCTAGATTTTCTAGTGTAAGCCAGTAAGGCTAAGTCAGTTAATGACTAGCTACACTGTTTCTCCATGTCTAATCTAGATCTATAGTGAGATAGAATAGATTTAATCTAGATTTGAAGAGTAAGACTACTAGATCTAAGAGTTTAAGCATCTAGCCTGGCACTTGCTTGAAAATTAAACAGATCTAGAAAGGTCAACGAGGTGCAGCAATCACAATATGAAATATCACTGAACAAGATCGCTCTTGGCTAAAAAAGACGGAAGTGCACAAGATTGCTCAGGGCTAGATCTAGATGTAATGTAAGAAAGAATTATAAAGGACTCTCGATATTTTGAACAGTCATGGAACCATGTGTTCGTATTATCGTAAGATCACTTTATTTACGACTGGGCCTAGAACTACACGGAGTATACAAAAGATAAACAAGAAAAATCATCGGTAGCATACTTTCACTTTTGCTTTTGCGCCCATTGGCCATTGTGTGGACAGTTTCGAACTCACCTTGAAAAAGAAATCGGGCAATGAAGTTACATATAAAATATAAACGGAAATCGACTATCGGATAAACAAAAAGAAATAATCCGTATTGCCATAGAATCGGAAAAAGGTTTGTAATTGGTTTCCGATTTTCCGGTCGACTTTTCTCGGTTTAAGTTCTTACTTTAATAAGTTTATAATTTTTCCGACTTTTTTGTCGCTGATTGTCTGGTTGAAGAAGGAATACGAAAATCGGAAAAATCAGGGGAGATGAAAAAATCGGAATTCCGATTAAAATCGGAAAACTTGCATCCCTGGTGGAAAAAATATTTTAATATCTTTTACAGGTTCTGAATTAATGCGTTATAAAGACAGGAATCCAAGAGGCCTAATTTTCAAAAAAAAAGGGAGAAAATTGGATTTAAAATTTTCAGTTTATAGAAGCCGACATGGCATTACAGTGTTTTAACAACCCCTAAAACTCATTGAAATTTTAGTTTTGATTTTCTCAAAAGAGTATATGATGAAAAACATTATAAACTTTCAAATTATGCAAAAACAATTTTGACTAAAAATTTGACCTAGCGCTTAAGGGCAAGGGCGGCACCTGACATACTTGATTTTGGCTCAAAATATCGCTTCTGACTTTTTAACCGATTCTTCTAGATCATCCTTTTGAAAAACAAAAATTGACACCTAAAAAGCCTTATTCAACTGTTTTCTTTCCGAAAATGAGATTTTTGCGCAACACCTCATTTTAGGGGGGTCAATTTTGCTCTAAAATTGGGAGAAATCTAGCCTAAACTAATGCATGAATGCAACTGCAGTTTCCTCGCCACCTATGCTTATTTGGTATTGAATTGAATTTTACGTTATGACCTCGCCCACACAGCAAAACCGCCCACTTTACACTGCTATAGCTTGTCTAGGGTATACAAGCCTGCAAAACAGAGGCCCACACGTGTATGTTACCAGAACAGTTGGCTGGCTCTGACCTAGTTTGGTGTCTTCGTAGTACTACAGAGTACAAAGCGAAGTTTCATAGGCTGCAGAGCGACGATAAACAGGCGTGTTTGCCTCGATGCCATCCTCACATTCCGGGCTAGCCCGCTGATTCGCTGGCGAAGCGCTAGATGTCATATAATTTTGCATAATACCTTGACCTAGGCCCAGTTTCTACCAGTATCGGTATTGTACTACGATCACTCGCTGCGTTTATTTTGGTCTTACAGTTCACTGCGTTTGTTTTTATTCAGGCTTTTATTTAGTTACGCTTTTACCAGTATAATTTCTTCAATATAAATATATTCATCTATATAATTCCATTCGTAATCGTTACAATGCCAAAGAAAAGTGATCGCTCTCAACGAGGAAAAACAAATCCTATTTCTCTCTAATCTGTATAAGAATATGTTTGAAAACTTAAAAGCCGTTTTTCTCAAAACTTGATTTTTTTTTACATAAAACCTATCTAGTTTTTTATTTCTCAACGGATTTACTCAAAACTTTGCATGAATCTTCATTGGATATATACGCAGGGCTGTATGCATCAGATTTTGTATATCTTACATAGTTTTGGAAAAATAGTTGATTTTTATTCAAATTTACAGAAAATTTGAGAAAGCACAGAACTGAAAATTAGAAAAAATTGCAAAAAAATAAAGTATCATAAATATATCAAAACCCATGCATACAGCTCTTTGTATTGGCCTAAACTTCCTTTATGCCCATTTTCATTGAAATCCAAACAAAATTGAGGGAAGAGATACATTTTGAAATCCACAGTAATTTGATATCATAAAATCCAAGATGGCGACGTTACCATGGCAACAATATGAGTTTTTGCTCTCAGTACCATTATTTCCTCTAATTTGACCACGGAAAACCCAAAAATTAACGTAAAAGCTTTCTAACTTAAGAAAAATGTAAAAATAGTCTCAGGTGCCGTCCCTCCCCTTAAAAATGCCTATTTTCTTAAATTGACCAACACTGTAAGTAGACTCATTTTGTGGGAGTGCTACACATTTCATATAACTCAACTTTCTGGAAACAGAACATGTTTGAAAAAGTACCTTTTCCTTATCTGAAAAATTTTTTGCCCTTTTTGACCAAAAGGTTGGTTATAGCTGCAATAACATGAGGAGCCACTCTAGAGCAATCTATTCATTCTCTACAACATGCCAGTTAAGCCTGAACCTGACCTTTCCTTCTCCTGAGTTTATCTTTTGGTCCCCAAATGCGCACTGTTCCATCATCAGATGCACTGGCCAGCATGCCTGGCTCTGCAGGATTCCAGTGCACACAGTTCACAGTGAGGCGGTGACCTTCCAGCACTGCTACAGGAGACTCTCGCCGCTTGTGCCAAATGAAGACTTTATGGTCTGTTCAGAGGTATTGCCCCCCCCCCAAAAAAAATAGATTCCATTATATGCGTAGAGACAAGGTAAAAAATGAAGACCTGTAAAGGAGAATTACACAAACACTGTTGACAGATGACATAGGTCAAACAAGAAATGGATTTGACACACATAGAGAAAAAAAATAATTACATAGTAAAAAAGCACTGAGTTGAAACCAGCAGGGAAAGGTAGGAGGGGCAGGCTTGTATGGAACAAGGAAAAGGAGATAGGAAGTGGGCTCGAAGACTTGGAAAGTCACAGAACGAGGTTAAAAGGCTGACCCAGGATAGATGAAGGTGGAGGTCATTGGTCTGTGGCCTATATCCTGACAGAGTGGTAATGATGATTGCGATTATCTTACTAACAACATGAAGAGAAAATTCACTTTTTTAGGCAAAATGTATTTACAACATCATTGAAAGATGCACAATCTCTGCCAAGTGTTAAAAATTTAAACAACCTCAAGGGTGAGAAATTACTAACATTTGTTTTCTCTTGCCTTTAAAGTAATGTCTTTTCAAATTCAGAAACAAATTTTTAGAGGCTTTCCAAGAATATAAGGAAATAATTTTCATAACAATCTCATCAACAAGATACATAAAAAACCATACAAAGATGTAAAGTCTTGATAAATTTCAAAAGAGCAAACCTTCACTTCCACTGGCAACATAGTCTTGGTTGAGACCGCCAAAGCAGGAGTAGATGGTGAAGAAAGCCTGCGTTTGTCCATGGAATTTGCGTAGAAGAACTTTATCTTTCAGATCCCACAAGTGGCACCCCTGTGAACCATCAGGCTTGGAGTTTAATTCATGGCATTGTTTTTTGTTTCTCCAGTTAATTTATTACTTTTTTATAGCATGTCATAAAAGTGAAAGGCAACTGGCAAATTGCTGGCTTTCTTTCATGAGCAGTTATGACATGCTATAGTACAACACAAAACATTTTTTGTTCAAAAATTCAGGTGGCTTTCTAATGAAAGTAATGATAAGATGGTGCACTTGTAACAAATTATGGTCATTTAATGTTCTTTTACATAATTTTAGGGAGTAGACACTTTTAGACCCAATACAACATACTTAGTAAATTTAAGATTAAGTTAACTTGTTTATTAAGTATAGTAAAGAGCGCTTTTTTTTTGTTATATAGTGCCTGTCCACTAAAATGCTCCAAGTGCTTTACGTGAATTCTCCAACAGGTCATTACTAACTAAATAAAGCGCATCACTCTAGCATACTGACAACATTTACACTGCCTATAGTCTCGTACTCCTTTAATGCGTAAGAAATGTGTGCAAACAACCTTTCCCACGACCTAAAGGTCAACCTGCCAATTGCATGGCTTGGACCCCAGACCTCTCAGCCTAAAAGCCAAGTGTCTAAACCACGACATAATTGAACTAGGTATGGTCTACTTAGATGAACTATTGGAAAAATTCAATTTAGGTGTTGGCCAACTGAAGATAATTTCCATGAGAATGAATTAAATTTTTTTAAATTTGGAGCAGCAAGCATGATTGCAGATCAATTTGTTATGGCATCATAATCTGCTTGTATATCTAAGTTCTTTGGTCAATATAAAAGATTTTCCTATCATTTCTACAGCAGGATAATGTGCAGAAATAATTCCTTCATTTTTTTCAAATACTGAAATTACAGACACCTTAAGAACTGAGCAAAAGGTTTATGCAGCAGGTTTTTGCACAATACTTTGAAAATACACAATACCAGGTACAACTCAAATATAAGCCATATTGAAAAAGTAGATGCTGATTATCTAACAATATTAATAAATGTTATATTTTTTTAATGGAAAATTGTGTTATAACGAAAATGTTTGAAAAATATGTAACAGGGCACTTATAGGTTAATACTTTCAACGGTAAAATTCTTTTTAGAAATTAAAAATGTAAACAGTGAAGGCTGTTTATTAAGGAAGTCTTTTGCATCACAAAGTAATTTAGAAACCAAGGTTTGAACTATGTATAGCTTTCTTGAACTCAATTCATCCTTATGTTTATTACAACCATCTGCAAGGAAAATCAAAATATGAACTGTTTAACTATACAGTGAAAAAAAAAACCTGAGCTTATCTAAAAAAAATTCACATCCAGACCAGTATCATTGAACCTCTCTGATAACATACTGAAATAGGCAAGACAGCCTAGTAGCAGTTATATTTCACATTTAAAAAAAAAAAAAGAATAAAAAATTTGTTCATAGCCTTCCACTGTCGAAAGCAGTCTGAAGACTTTAAATGTTTCCCTCATATTTCAGAGCATTATAGTACGGCTGCCTGTTAAGTGTTAGGAGCTCAAATACTAACATTCCACAGATTTCAAGCACAGCCTTTAGCCAGTACCAATCTTACAGGTGGGTGAACTTAGGAAAATGTGAATAAATTGCTTTCCTTAGGCAGTTTTAACAGGTGTCAGAATCAAACCTGCAACCCCCATATCACAGGTCTGATGTGCTAACGACTGAGCTATGCTGCTCCACTTTCAATGAAATATTTCCAACATGGAACTGATACTATAGCTACCACCTTAAGATCCTGACAAGTCTAAATTTTTATTGGAGTAAAACCAGGACAGATTCATACTGTTCAGTTGAACTTATTTGTAAGCAAGAGCTTTGCTCACTCCACCGTTAACATTTTTTTAACAATCTACTTAGTAAAAGCAAGTTTAAAAAATAAATAGAATTTGAACTAGCAAAACCCCCATAGTTTTTTAAAGCATATTAATCAGATTTTGAGTGTTCACAAAACAATGAATGCTTTTCATTGATTGAGCACTTTTCACTTGCCATAAAAAGCAATTTTGACTTAATTTTGAAAGTAAAAATGGCCAACATTGCGTCACCCCAGCCATATTCTAATAGGCTTATTAGAACTTTAGGAGACTACAAGATCTCTTGCATCCACCTTCAAGATTATAATAACATAGAAAAAAATGTGTGACAGAACTTTAAAATTTGTTTTGTTATAAAATAGCAACAGGAGGTAAGTGAACAAAATCAATATTATGAAAAGCCTATTCTTCATTTGAAATTTTTTTTCTAATTTCTTAAATTTTAGGCAGTAATTTTTAACCCAAAGGTACTGACTCGCTCTTTAACAAAATCAAAATGTTTTTGGACCCACTCGTACCCAGTGTTTTTACATTGCATAAATCAAATGGAGCTATCAAATTTGAATTTCAGCTACACAGCTACATGTTTATGGAGCCATCATCAACAGTAAAACCTACATTTCTTTGAGGGGCAAGGCAGCTGGTGCTAAAGATAGTATAAGTCAAATCAGATCAAAGGCAAGCATTTTTTGAACTGCTAATTACATACTGTTAATCTTTCAATCATTAATTACAGAACAAAATTATTTTGAGAAGGAAAAAATGGAAATAAAAAACTTCAAACTCACCCCATCATCAGCAAAAACGAGCTTACAGAAAAGCAGTAAATGTTTAAAAAAAAGACTGATTTTATTATTGTATACAGTCAAGGCTAAATCTGGATAGCCGCTTTATCATGAACCTATCACTTAGATACTAAAATCTACATCAAAGGATAGTTTAGGTGTGGCCCTCAATATTTTTATTGTAGATCTCAACTTGCAAAGTGCAGAGCCCTTTAAATCTGATCTAGCTGCAAAAAAAAATCCCCCGTGTTACGTAAGAAGTTTGCGGTTATACACCTAAGAAAAAAATCTAAGATACAAAACTGGACTAAGCTAGTCTTCTTGATAGATAAAACACATATTTCTCATATTTTCTACTTCTTGTAGAATCCAGGTTATTTGGATCATATCTAGACATATCTAACCAAAGATCTAAATGGAGATGATTGATGTTAAAATTCACTCTAACCGTCTGCTATGACCATATTAGAATCTATACCCTTCCTAACTGGACAAAATTTTAGATCTGGATGAATCTGGGATTATCTCTTAAAGAAAAGCCTAGATCAAATCGTAGACTATGTTTAAATGAAATCTTTTCTTCACGTAAGTTTTCATGATTTAAAATAGGACAAAACTTACATAAAAATGTGGAAAAATGTGGAAAAATGTTTAGTTTTCAAGAGATCCTACTTTTCAATATTTTCTGCTTCCAGTTTACACCCCCAACCAAACAATAAATGGCACACAAAAAAGCAACTGAAGCAAATTATCGTTTTAAAAGAATTTTTTTTTCTTACCTGAGAGGCTACATTTATTAAAGCCAGCTCTTTCTTATCATCGATCACAAATGTCATGATGGGATGATCTTCTTGAATGCTGCATATAGTGAAAACAATGCTAGACTGAAATCATAAAAGCTCCTCAAGATAAATAATCCAGTCTTACCAGTACAGTAAGTATCAAAAAGCACCCACTCTCTTGCAGTATTTCACTCGATATACAACACTTGAGATAATGTCTGCAGACCTAATTGTAAAAACATAATACTTAAAATTGTAATTCTCTTATGAAAATGAACAAACAATAAGAAGTTTTCAAAATCCTTTTACCTTTTTATCAATTGATAGGTATAGATACCGTTGGATCGCAGAGCAAAAAAATTACCAAACCATATTATTTAAAATGACTCTTTTCAATACATTTTTACACACAGTTCATTAAAATTTGAAGACAGATTAACTAAACGAGAAAAAAAAACAACAAAGAAATGATTAATGGTCCACTGAATTTCAAAATAAAGAAATTTGAAATTTATCAACTCCGCACTCACACAGGAAAGTCTTGCAAAGTGTCAAAGTCATAACCCTTGATTCGATGGTGTGTGTCAGCTGCAAGTGCAACCTTGTCATCTAAGGCTGCAAGACCTTGAACTCGAATACCTTCCCATGTGTCTATTACATTTCCATCAATGTCCTGAGGAAAGACATAAGATTAATAAATGTATTAATGCGACCAGAGAGTTGAGTTTTAAACAAACAGCAGCTGTATAAGATTTTGTGTCAATAGGTTTGAAGTAAGGGTTCGAACCTAGGTGTACCATAATTCAAAGAAATATATTTGTAGATCATGCCACAAGCACCTACCTACCAATACATTTTTCAAGGTTTACCAAAGTCAAAAGAGGGATTGAGAGCTCAAATATACATACACACACATATTTCAGGTCAATTTGCCTATGAGTTGGATCATGAGCAGAATACTAGATGCTAGAGATAGTAATACAAATATCAAAGAAGAAAGAAGTTAATGATTTTGGGCAATGAAGCTACAATAGTTTTAAGACAGCTCATTCCAGCTTACTGAGTAAGAGCATACGCTGCATTTAAGAGATGGAATTTTGACATTATAAAAATCTTAATTTATGCTTTTGTCTTTCTTTTTTTTTTTAACATTTGCAAAATGGCTACTCCTGGCTTTTGCTCAGCACCCTCTGTTTACTCACACAATAGTAAAACTGTCCTCTAACACCGCCAACAACAAACTTGCGTCCATCTGTCATCCATGCTGCATAGGTAAGGCTGTCATCTGCACTTTGATGAATACGCTGCCTCACTTCACCTGTCTGTGCATTAAATAATAAGTAGGCTTAGAGGTTGATTTTTTACCATCTAAATATATAGCTATCTCATACAGCTTCATTAACGATTTAAATATATCAATTAAATAGGACTGGAGAGCAATGAGTTATTTTTAAAAAAATCATATCATATATGTATGTATTAAAGACAAAAGGGGACAAGAACTGTGCAAAATTGTTCTATTGATTTTATTGACTGATGATGCGAGATGTTATTAAAGTTATTCAAAACCTAACATAAAGAGGGAAGGAAAGGCAACTGATTGATTAAAATCTCCTGAACTTTCTACAGTCCCCTCTAGAGACCATGGGGTTGAAGCTCCCTGACTGAAACCAAGGGAAAATTTACATAATTTACAAATTGAAGAGATATGGTCTCAGAAAACGCTCTTAGTAATAAAAAAAAAAGTATCAGAATAAAGTTCTTTAACAGGTGACAAAGTAGTCAAATATCAAGTCATAGCAAAATCTAATCAATGTATTTCAAGATAGGTAGTAAAATGAACTGTTGATATTTTAAATATGTCTCTGATGAGTTTCATGTACTGAAAAACAAAAAACAAAAAATTTTTTATACTCACTACAGAGTTATAAATGAAGACCTCACTCGTCTCATCGGGGCCACACACAAGAATGTGAACATTATCTGGACACCATGAGACAAATCCCACACCATACTTGTGCTCATCAAGTGTTCGTAAATGCCGCACTTCAAACTGGTCCTAAATTACAAACAGTTGGCATCAATAGCATGATTGCCTTGTCTTGAAAGACTTGGATAGATTATAAAATAAATTCCAAGCCTCTGCCACTTTAATGCTCTCAAGTTCACACCCTCAATGGAAAGTAGACCTACACATAGAACTTGCTCGATCCTTTTTTTCTCATAATTTGCAATGTAATTTAAACCGATTATTTCGTTCAAAATAGGTCCAACTTTTATAATAACAAGTAAAAACTGTTATTAAATCGTCGATTTGCCCTCAAACATGTTTTCAATAAATACCTAAAATGATTAAGCAAAATTTGATAGCCTTGGTGGTTATCAGTCCCCTAAAAAATTAATGTAATAAATTGATACACTTCATTGATATTTAGAACAAAGGCAGACTGTAGCCCTTTTAAATTCTGATGGGAATTGACTTCCTAACCAATTTATTTTTTCAAAAGGCAGCTACATATAATCTACAATGAAGCAAGCAGAAAAAGTAAAGTGAGAGAGCATTTAGTTGAGAAAAGTGAAGCTGGGAAAAACTAACCAAGACGAAAATAATTAAATAAAAACAAGTTTCTTCTTAAAAATCAGGAAGCAAAATTGTGTCAAATATAGAATGTTTGAGACAAGATTAGAGTAACACATAATTGTTCATGGGATTTTTGTCTTCACAGTCAATAGAGCCTAAATCTCCTTATGTCAGAGTTTCATGTCATAATAACTTTATCATCACTTTGACAAAATGATGCTTGAAATGTCTTTATGTAATAAAATTTTGTCCATTACCGTGTCAGGGCTTCAACATACTTTAAAAAAAATTTAAACTACGTATACAAACTCAAGTTATCTACGTCTGTTTCCAATTAAAAATAGTCAAAGCATAATGGTTGAAAGCCATTCAAGATGGTAAAAATTTACAACATTGATATCCTTACGAATTAGGGTTTAATTTTCAAGGTACACAGCCTTGGGGCCCTATGCCTTAAGCAAAAGACAAACGACTTACAATGTTGACCTGCCAAATTATGAGCTTGTTGTCTTTAGACCCTGTGGCCAACCGTGTGCCATCAGGCGAGAACTGACAGTGCCACACCTCGTCCTGATGGTCCCACAGCACTTGTGTGGTCACATTAGGGAACTGTTCTCTGCAAGTGGAAGAGGAGAAATCAATGAAAGCAATATAAAAACGTAAATATAATACTAAAAGAAATAAAGATGGTTGTTATTTATATCTCTTATCCCATACAAGTTGGGTTGTTTTGGCAGAACCAAGAAGAAAAATTTTTTTTTAAATATAACAGTCCTGCTTTTATCCCATGATATAAATATTTACAAAGTTTTCTCTATTCTTTATGTCTTAACTCCCTTTGAGATCATAGCAAATTGAAAAGATGATAAGGTTTGTTAATATCCTAAAGGTATTTTGGAGCAGGTAAAAAAAACTCATCACTGTTAAAGTGCTTTTCCCTAAAAAAAAAAATCTACAAAGTATAAGTATTTACTTTGTACATATGTGATCCATGAGCAAAGATATAGAGGAGAGATCAGAGTCCAACTGAGTGTTGTGAAATGGGCACTTTTCCTTCTGTTGTTCTACTGCTTGACTGAGCAGGGTAAACAACCGACGTGGGGGAAGCATTATGGAAGGTGGCAGGAATTCTGGAAATAAAGAGAGAATCTCTTTGGTTTGAAAAAATGATAGTCAATTATTCAGACAAAAATCAATGCTACACTCATATCATTCACGGAAAATTGAGTTTAACAATGATTCATACATATTGTGACCAGAAAGCAGGAAATTAGAAATTGCAAAATCAGTATAACATTATGGTATACAAATAATTGTTTTAAAGAAATGCTTCTACAAATTGGTTAATCCTTTTCCTTGGGTTGGTACATTTATTGAATCAAAAAAAAAAATCTAAAAGGGTTTGTATGATTCCCCTCATTAAAAAATACCACACAATCACAGTACTTTAAACTTCTTTGTTTTCTCCAAATCTTTAGTTTTCTAAGGATGTATACCTGTCAGTTACAGGAAGTTAATAGTTAGTTTTTTTTCCTAATTCTTTGAGTGGGCCAAATAGTTTGATGCTAAGCTCTGCAGTAGATTCCCAGACTTTTTTCATTTTTTTTTAATATAGCAAGCATTCCTGGAGAATATGTTCAGTTGTCTCTGCACTTGCACATTTCTGATTCCCCTATTCTAAAAGTTCTTAACATGTGTTTTGCCATTTTGTTATGACCAGTTCTTAATCTAAAGTGTTTGTTCCTTTCTGACAAATATGCCGAAGTCATTTATTTTTGTTAAAATCTTCTTGGATCTTTTTCAACCTTTCTCCTGCGGCCATCTTGATCATTGTATTTTTGCTTCTTGATATGTGATTATTGTTTTTTCTTTTTGCAATCCTGAGCCATGCTTGGCAAGGTTGTCTGCCTTTTCATTGCCCTCGATGTTGCTGTATCCTGGTATCCACTGAAAATCTCCTTACCCAGCCTCAAACTCAAGCAGTTTTTGTCTTAAGGTATAGCTCAGTGTCTTTTCCTAGAACTGATTGGAGACAATGAATGCCTTTGAGGAATGGGTGTTTAAATTTTTGTTCTCTAATGCAATAAGAAAATTACCCAATAGCAGACCTGCCAACCTCTTTTGATTATGGATAGCAGAGATAATTTAAGTAGAGATGTCTCACTCGAGGGGTAGAG
>BMAT01001372.1:86274-96370 GCA_019649035.1 Elysia marginata | reverse complement strand
ATTATTATTATTATTATTATTATTATTATTATTATTATTATTGTTAAATTTGGTCGAACAAAACAACATTTTAAGGCGAAGTAGAGTACTGCATTTTTCTTTTCCTTTCATCTATCTCAAGTTCCCACGTATGAGCAAATTAAATACATAAATTATACTTGTAAATAAGATTGAAGAAGTGAAATTGAAGTAATAACGAGGTTGAATTCGAAAGTTTCCCGCTTTCCAATTAATTTGCAAGTCAAAACTTTCCCCGAAAATAGAAAAATTAGAAACATAATGAATTTTGGTGATTTTTTTACGTATAAAATGAAAAAAGGGAGCATTCGTTGTTATATCATTTATATACATTGTATCTAACATTGTAAAAGATGTAGATGTAGCTACTCGTTCAATCACACTGGGCCCAAGACGTTTAAAATTATTAAAAAAAAAGAAGTAAAGAGCGTTTTTACGAAGCACTTAATCTATTAAAATGCTCTAAAACCTTTAGATTGCAACCCAAAATATCTTCTGAAACTGCAAAAAACAAAACAACGCATCTCTCTAGCAAACTGACAAGAACTTTCACTGTCTATTTTATTCTCCTTTTTTTTCTTCTTCCCCTTCCCACTTTATTCTTTTTTTTTTTTAAACTCAGATTTAGGTTTTCTTTTTTGCAATGTTTCAAAATTAAATTACGACTACCGGTGAAAGCCGAATTGTTATTTTCAGTATCGTAATTATTTAAATGCTGAAGATGCAATACTTTTGTATAAAACACATACAAACATACAGAGAGATTGGTTGGTCATTTCAATTTTAACGTCTCTTTTCAACTACAAGGTTATATCAGAGACGACGTTTGGGACAATTGAAAGCGTGCTGCCACACTGTGATGTAAGGAGCGCTTGAATACACCACACCCAGTCACATTATCCTGACACCGGGCCGACCAGACTTAGCACTAAATCCATAGATCTAGACATTAGGCGGATCAGCTGCTAATACCAATTTTAAAGTCCTTAGTTTGACTCGGCCGGGAATCGAACCCACACCTCCCGATCTCAGGGCGAGTGCCTTACCACTAGGCCACAGAGCCGGTCCTACAGAGAGAGATATTGCGTTACTTTTTAATGCCTAGTCATGCCTGCACAGAGTTTTAAGCAACACAGTGACCTCGCCTCCTAAGATTCACGTCAACCGCCGAACAGGAAGGCAAATTAGAAAATTCATGGTGCGTTGAAGGACTTCTGAAAGTGGCATGGACCTAGATCTAGACCATCACACAGGGCTTGGGCTAGATCTAGATCTAATTCTAAGTGTTAGCGAAGCAGTGGGTTGAACACCGCAAGCCATACAAACCCAATTCCAGCTTAATACTTCTCTGTGTCGTTTGCGGTCAATGTCTAAAGGGCACACACACACACATACACAGAGAGAGAGAGAGAGAGAGAGAGAGAGAGAGAGAGAGAGAAAGAGAGAGAGAGAGAGAGAGAGAGAGAGAGAATGATAGACAGACAGACTCACATAGGCGAGAGAGAGAGAGAGAGACAGATTGACAGACAGACTCACATAGGCGAGAGAGAGAGAGAGAGAGAGAGAGAGAGAGAGAGAGAGAAATTGGTTTCGTTGAACCTCTAAAAATTCCGAAAACTGTGCCCCACTCAATATGTTTTTTGTTGTGGTAGGGGCCGATAATTTACTTCTGTAAAGTGTTTCAAACATGTCAAGGATTATCTTTGAAGGGTAAACCGTCATGTGCCGCACGGGACCAAAGAACCAAAACACAACAGTTTCTCGAAAAACGGCTGCATGTGTTATTGGACTATTTTTTTTTCATCCTGGAAGACCTCGTAAGTATTTTATGAAAACTTCTTCCTGGTAGACTTAAGTTTTTAACATTGACGAGTGCCAACATTATGACATATTGTTACAAGTCCAGTGTTGATTTATTTGTTATTTGTTCTATTATTTTTGTGCCATGAGATGTTAAATTCACTGTAAATACTTTTGTTTTATTTTAGGAAATATCTAGAGAAACAACCTTTGCGAAGCAATCAACGCCAAGCAAAGTTGTTCTTTTTCTCTATACATAGGTCTAGGGTGACGCTTTCAATAAGGCAAAGTTATTTTCATCACAATCATGACTGTGTGTTCTGTGTACTTTTGATGCGGAAATAATTGAGTAGTTTTTAGTACCGTATCCTGCTTGTAGTAGTGGTAGAAGTGGTAAGTAAAGTAGTTGTGGTAGTGTTACCACTAATAGTAGTACCAGTACTAAGAAAATTGAAACCGGATGCAGTATAAACAGTAGCAGCGCTGCAGCGGTATCAGAAAAAAAGTACTGTCAATTTCAATCGTGGTACTGGCAATAGTATTGATAATAGTAGATGTAACAAGTACTAGTACCAGCAGTGGCAGCGTTAGAAATTTTACTTGGTACAACAATAACAATTTCGTAGTCATGGGCTACTACAGAATGTTGTAGTAAAGCTGTAAGCAGAGTGATAGTAGTAGTAGGAGTAGGAGTAGTAGTAGCAGTGGTAGTAGACATTATCTTACTTAAATAATCTCTGGCAGTAGTTGTAGTAGTAGTGGTAGTAGTAGGCCAAGATAGTAGTAGTGGTAGTAGTAGTAGTAGTAGGAGCGGTAGCAGTAGTAGTGGTAGTAGTAGTAGTAATGGTAGTAGTAGTAGTAGTAGTAGTAGTAGTAGTAGTAGTAGTAGTAGTAGTCGTAGAGTTAGAAGTAGTAGTAGCAGTAGTAGTTGTAGAAGTAGTAGTAGTAGTAGTAGTAGTAGTAGTAGTAGTAGTAGTAGTAGTAGTAGTAGAAATAGTAGCAGTTATTAATGATGCAATTTGTTAATGACATGGCAGCGTTGGTACGAATGCAAGTAATAGTTAGAATACAAGCAGTATGAGCAGTTGCAGCTGCATAGAAGTAGTAATAGTGGTAGTAGCAGTAGTAGTGGTTTTAGCTGCAGCAGTAACAGAAGTAGTATAAATTATTGTTAATCTGCTTCAGTGGTAAGACTTGAAGCTTATAGTAATTTGAAGACGTAATTATCAGTGGAAAAAAGTTAAGGACTATAAGACTGAGAGTGTGCAAAATGCTTGCTTTTCGTATGATTTGATCCTTCAAATTACAGGAGCTTGTAACACCCACTTTAATTAAATCTTTCAAACTTTGACAATTGCGCTTGACTGCCTCTTCTATTTTTTCCCTTTTTAAAATTGCAATTTAACTTAACCATAGCTTAAATTTTATCGCTTGCAAAGTGTTGGTGTACATCCGGATACTTTTTTTGCCTGCGGTTCGATTTGGATTTTCCCGATAAAGTTACCTAGTTACTTTTTCTCAGCAAAGACGTTCTCCATGGAACTTTTTTTTAAATGACAGCATTTTTTTTGGAGTCGCACTTTGAAGTTACCGTACGGTACTAAAAGTCGAGGGCAATTAGAAATATATACCAAAGGCAAAATTTTTCGGCCTATTATCAATACCACTAGATAAGATCAGAATTTTTTAATCTTTTACGGAGTCTTCTCGCTTCCTCTCCATAATGAATGCAAAAATTATTCAATCTGAACGAAACTATAATTAATAGTGGTATCGTTTTTTAAGACCGTTTTTAGACAATGAAGATTGACCAGCAGTCGCTAAAGCCAAAACATTGTGTCTCCGGTCTTTTTTGCCATCGATGCCAATGAAAGAGTAACAAGTGCTACAACAGCAACAACAACAACAACATCAACGACAACAACAATTACTACAATAACAATTACAACAACTACAACAACAACTACTACTACCACTACTACTACTACTACTACTACTACTACTACTACAAAAACTACTATTTCAAACACAACTCAAACAACAATGATTCCCTACAAGACGACACAGCACTACTTGTTATAATATTTGATAAGCTTTCTTTAACTTCCAACCAAAGACAAAAGAGATAAGACAAGTACACACTCCCACACACCGTTGAATACAGTTAATGGATATGACATTCAAGATTAAAGAAAAAAAACGCGTTCCTTCCTGCTCAATTTATGTCGGTGAGGTTAAGTCAAGGGTGTTGGATGACTGTGGCAATCTTAAAATGACAATGTGCTTAAGAAGCCCTGTTAGATGCCGAGAGAAGCACAAACTATCGACGTATACCTTCAGCTTTAAGAACGTGATTGTAAAGTCTACAAGTATGTTATGTGGTGAGACAGACGCTGCAACAAGAGGAAGAAAAGAACGATATAGAAAAAGACGGAAAATAAAACAGCTAATCAACTACGAATTTCTAAAGTACGAAAATGTCTGTGATTGCCATGCAAAGCTCTCGGATAACAAACAGAAAAGTGCAATGTGTTATCTTGCACTAGTTGAAGAGTGCCTCGTGTGAGAAGCAAGCAAAACATACAACAGAACATTGTTACAACAAACACTGTTAAAATTGTCCTTCACAAACATACACACATTCTCTACTCTCTCTCTCTCTCTCTCTCTGTCTCTTTCTCTCTCTGTCTGTCTCTTTCTCTCTCTGAAAAGTGTGTATGTATTTTGGGAGTGGTGATTGTTGAAGACGAAGCATTTTTTCTTGATCCTATTAGGTTTAGTCAAGTCATAGATCTGCCTATGCTTTGATTAGGAAAAGGGTATGAAAACAAACACGAATATCAAGAGGAAACTTCTTTGAGTTTATCACGTTTTTATGGAATGCTACTTGTTTATTTTTAATGACCGCGTTGTTTAGTTTCATTAGAGACCTTTAGCACACGCACCGTGTCTCACTGCGCGTACGTGAAAATCGGGAAAGTAGATTGAGAAACTATAAAAATAATGAAACCAATTTCTAAAAATAGACCCACAGACGTTCTATTTTTAGAAAATGGTTTCATTATTTTTATAGTTTCTCAATCTACTTTCCCGATTTTCACGTACGCGTATTGAGACGCGGTGCGTGTGCTAAAGGTCTCTATTAATTTACGTGATGACAGTTATGGAAAATGGTCAACTGAGTTATATTTATGTTATCCTTAAGCTGAGAGTCACCCTGCATAGATGTCCTCGAAATTCGATCTTGAATAGGACTGGACGAAATCTGATCACCAGCTTCATATCAGTCCAGAAAAACTTTAGTGCTTGTTTGTTGAAACTTCGATAAATTCTATTTTTGTCCATTCTAATAATAGGCTCGCGGAACCATAAATAAGATAACAGCCCAAACACGCGTGTAAATTACTTTACAAGTAGTTATAAATAATCAAGTCTAAAGCCAATCTTTGCTTTTAAAATTCATACTAAAGTAAAAAAACTTTATCATTCTTTATAAGTTTTAAAAGATTTTTTCATAGATCATCCATCAAAATATCAATTTAGGCGTTACTGCCTTTCTACGTGTTAGGATAAGCCAAAACTCAGCGGAACTAAGCTTTCATCTGCAGCACTATGGTCTATGGTAATTTGATAAAGTTTGCTCTTGAATTAGCAATAACACGTCGAAAGCTTTCTAGACCTATGTCTGGTAGCTTATTGAAATTAAAATTTGAACCACCAAATGTTAAAAGGAATTGTAAGAACATCTTTTTTCATCCGATACATTCAATAAACTGCCGCACACATATTGTGTCCAGTTCATAGCCCTCAATGAGCTAAATGCAACCTAACTGGACTCACCGGAAATGGGCTTTTCTAGTCTGCCTGGCGGGGCATCAAACAATGCGCAACAGGAAATTTGCTTCCGGCGCAATGTCTCATGATTATCACATATAACTCGCTATATCTGTACACTATATCGTTTTTTAAAACTTAAGAAGCAGTGCTGCACTGTTTGGGATGATACTCTCGACCTCGCTTATGTAACGGCCTAATCAGTTCTCAGTCTGTTATATTTTTTTTTTTACTGTTACGACGTTACAGTTCTCGAATCGGAGCAGGAAGTTTTGAGAGTTCAATCCATGGACTCAGGGGCAGAAATTCCATGGTTCTAAGTCAGCGCAACAACAGGGGTACCTGGTTATTAACAGGAGCAGCGATGGAAGATAGTGGGTCTCGTCCATCGCACGGCTACTTTGGCAATGGGAATCTTTACTTTGACTTTTTAAAAAAATAAACAAGTACGTTTTTAGAAAAGTTCAGGCTGTTTTTGTGCTTTTGTGACGTTTTTGTTGCAAATAGCGGATATCATCGTAGTTTTGTACAGAGTTTTAAGATACGCTAAGGTTTTTTCATCTCTGCTTCCACGATTCACTAAGATGTCATCTTCTCCGATCTACAGAGACCACAATGTCATTATTCCATAAATACAATCAATCAATTCCACAGCGATGTACGAATTAGTTGACCCTCTTCCCACAACGTCTCTTAAAGTGAGAGAGTGAGAGGAAAAAAATCGTCTTTTGTGACGAGCAGTAACCCTCAACTTCCAGCGTTCCAAAACTCTTTGTGTTTTCCGCTTGCCACATCCAAGATGGAGGATGAAATTGGCAGCAACGCGATCCTGAACTCCCCTCCCGACCGTCAGCGTCTCATTGAATTTCCGCCACTAGATGAGGTAAAATCAAAAATACGTTATGATGCTTGCTGTAGCAGGTTTAAAGAATAACTTGTTTATCTCTAGAGTTAGACACAATCATTTAAGATTCAATCAACCTACATTGTATCTATCAATCAATCAATCAATCTATCTATCTATCTATCTATCTATCTATCTATCTATCTATCTATCGATCTATCTATCTATCGATCTATCTATCTATCTATCTATCTATCAAGCTACCTATCTATTTTCCTGATAAAGCACATGGTCGTTAAAAGGAGCTTATAGACATAATGATAACGATTAAGAAAGCTTACCTTACGGCAGGTCTGTTTCAAGATCGTTTCGATCTAAAAATATTTTCCTTTTAAAACATTTCAAAGCCCAAATAAACATACATATCATTAAAAAAATTTTTCACCACTTTCAGGAAGAGGATATAGAGGAAGATAGTCAGAAGAGGCGGAATATGTTGACAATGATAGTGGCCTGCAGTTTCGTTGCTCTAGGCTATGGGATCCATGGAGCCACATACAGCCAGTGGATCTATGTCCGCTTTGAAATGGATGCGCTGGGCGACAACTTCTCCAAACTGAACGAATCAGCGTATGTAAATGCTTTACACAACCTACATGCTACAATGTAAAGCATATTATTCTCAAATCTATTTTATATTTTTTTGTTACAATGCATTCATGTGCAAATATTATATATAATCCTAATATTTCCTATGTATATGTAATTGCTTGCAACGCTATAAGAGGTTCAGACCTTTAGTTTTCTCAGCTTCACTGTTGCGGTTTCTAGCCCCCTTTCTTAGATCTCTGGCGTACCTCTCTCCCTGCTTCAAAGGTAATGCAAGAGAGTAATAAACTAATATATTTCTCTATCTATTCTTCAAGTACCCAATTTACATCCTGCATCTTTCATTGCATCCCTTGATATCTGTAGGCCACCAGAAGGCCCTTATCCTCGTTGTGTTAACTTTTGGTACCTATATAGATAGCTAACAGTATTTGGACCAGGAGTTTCTCGACATTGAAATTACCAACAGAAAAAATATGTTTGTTTGAAAAACAGCTAGATCTAGTGGTTTCCTTTGTTCACAGTTTAAGGATGATGATGATAATTAAGTGCGTATAGAAAAATTGCGCACCGTGTACACAGCAAATTTGAGCAAAATTTAGCTGCACGTAATTACATGCGTATAGAAAAATCGAGCGCCCTATACATAGAAAATTTGAGCAAAACTTAGCTACAAGTAATTACACGTGTATATACACAGTCAAATTAACATGCCCTCTCATCCTCTCATATTGCCCTGCTCTCTCTCTCTCCCATTAACACTTCCTATTCTGTTATCTGAAAACCGTATATTATCTATCCATTCAATTATTCTCCTGTCGCCAAAATCGCTTGCAAAAAGTTATCAAGTTTCCAGAATGTAAAATCATACTCCAAACTTAACCTACCTCCAACGATCTTTCCGTCACTTCCACTGAGACAATATATAATTTACACTAAAATGCGTATATACTTTAAAAAACCATGATTAATTCACTAATAATTCATAGTTGATACGAATGCCTTGGAATTAATAAGCTGTCCCTGCTATTTGAGTAGCATAATGAAAGTGATTTATGAACACAAAACAACAACAAACCCCCCCCCCTGCCCCCGTGATTTAATAATTATATGAGTCGTACGATAGCATTCCTTTTTGTTGTATAAAATGAAAGAATAGGAAGAGAGAGAGAAGGAGATAGAAAGATAGATAGATAGATAGATAGAGAGAGAGAGAGAGAGAGAGAGACTAAGAGACAAAAAGAGTGACATAGAGGGACAGACAGATACGGAGAGAAAGAAAGAATGGGACAAACAGATTAACAGACAGATAGACAGTCCAAACAGAAAAAAAAATCAATTGATAATTGCGTTAGAATCTTGTTTTTCAAACAAACATGTACATAAATATTATACCATCAAAACGGCAGGAAAACAAAAGCAAAGACAGACGAACTGTAAGAGTGAAAGAGAGACCAAGATATTGAAATGGGTACAATGCTAACTTTTACAGCGGGAAGGGAGCCAGGAACAGGGGTTAAGATGGAGAAGGTGTGATATCTACCACCCAGCCACCTCTTAAATCAAAACAAAATTCACTTCTCTACAACAGATCGAAAGACCCGTGTTTCCGAGGCAATCACAGCGACTCGCCATTCAGCTCTCAGCTGACCGAGGCACAGACCCGCACCGCTCACTTCAGCGTGCTCACAACGCTGTGTTCTCTCATTCCGTCCATCTTTGTCAACCTGTTGTTCGGCGCGTGCGCAGACCAGATCGGTCGCAGGCTCATCTTTATTGTACCTCTGGCAGGTAAGGCTGACTCAAGTTCAGGAGGACTTTGATGAGGCTTGCGGAGAAATTACGATAAATCGCAAAGCGAAGCTCACGATAAACTATCGCCAGAATTGGCTCATAAACATTTCTATATGTTTTTTAACATCTTTGTTAAACATGAAAAGACAGACAGTCCTGGTAGTATTTATGAAAAGACTAAAGAAACTTTACAAGATAATTATATAGAGAGTATAGCAACCATGGGCCTTTTCTTTAATAAAAGATAAAGAGCTCTATAATTTTTAAAATACACAAAGCGAGTTGTGTAAATGCAGCAACAATTTTGTCGGCTAAATACAACACAGAAGGGCAGGTAAAAATCGCAGCGCTATAAACAACCCATTTCAAAACGGTCTTCTGCTGCATCAAAAAGAAAAAGCTGAAAATTCGCGAACTCCTTTAAAATTGCCTTTCCAATCGACTTGATGTCCACATTTTAAAAACTATGTGCTCTCGTTTGAAAAATTAGTGTCTTTTACTCTTTCCATCCACCCGCAAAAAGGAAGTTGTTCTATTTTTTTTATAATTCTAGAATTCAGTAAGTAGCTTTTTTTCCAGAGGGAATGCCAAAGTTATGGATGAGAATCATACAAAGATGAAATAAGACACGGTCAGACCGTGACATCTACCCAAGGAGGTTTTTTTTGGCATAGCTACGTCGGCCTAGGCCTAACCACAAATAAAGGGCTGACCCTGCTTAATCAAGCCAAAAACTCTACCATAAGTAGATGCCACGATATGACCATAGGCCCTGTTCTACTTAAACTGTTTAAGAACAGTGAACTTTTTAAAATTAAAACATGTAGAGAGTGATAATAGAAAAGAAATATACAGAGAAATTCTCTGTAAGAGGGAAGGGAAAAGAAAAAAATAGAGAGCGTGAGAAATAGAGAAGAGAGAAGAGAGAGAGAAGAGAGAGAGAGAGAGAGAGAGAGAGAGAGAGAGAGAGAGAGAGAGAGAGAGACCATGGCTTTGCTTTCCCTCAACACTACACCGAACTATTCATCAAAGCTTTTGTAATTTACCTTGGCATGGAGAGAATTTAACAACAACAATACATTGTACACCATGTATTTACCTTGCAACGGAGAGCAGTGAATTATAACAATACACCTGTACACTTTATTTACCTTGCCAGGGAATTTAGTATACTAAAATAATACATTGTATACTATA
>BMAT01001366.1:187119-203398 GCA_019649035.1 Elysia marginata | reverse complement strand
TACTACTACTACTACTACTACTGCTGCTGCTACTACTACTATGACTACTCCTGCTGCTGCTGATAATGATGAGGATGATGATAATAATAAATAATGACATTTTTTTCCAAAGCCCAGAATTTGTAGCTTCGATCGAAACTGTCTGTTCTATTAAGTATGCAATTTCTGTATTTTAATCTTCCTGCTACTCTCCTTCTTATTTGTTGCTTTTTATTTTTTTTTGACAAATCCATAATGGGATCCTTTTTTTTCTCTCTTACTTACTTGATACACTGATTTCTTGAATACCTCTGACCTTTCTTTTTATCACCATTTCTTAACCATTCCATTCTCCCTCTTTCTATAGGAAGATGAATTAAGATCTAAAGGCAGGGGCCGCAAGAAGACAGTGAAAGTAAGAAAGCCAGACAAACCACGGCGCATCATGCCCAGGGTCCATGATGTTGGTCAACGCAATCAAATTCCTGATAATTTAGTCAGGGAATTTCTCTCCAAGTCAGGCCTTTCTCATCTTAAAGGTAACAGCATCTTTGTCAATAGGTTGATCATTTTACATTTTTTTGTGTAGTTAAGCATTGGTTTAGGGAATTAGGGAAAAAACCACAAGTTAAGTAGTGGTTTTTAATCAGATGTGAAGGCAAAACAACCATAAACCTGAATTTTGATTGTCTGGTGTGTGTGGGGAAAAGCACTTAAGATGTGTAGGCAAAACAACCATAAACCTAAATTTGTTTGTCTGGTGTGTGTGGAGAAAACCACAAGTTAAGCTGTGATTTTTTTATGAGATGTGTAGGTAAAACAACCATAAACCTAAATTTGATTGTCTGATGTGTGTGGAGAAAACCACAAGTTAAGCCGTGATTTTTTTATGAGATGTGTAGGCAAAACAACCATAAACCTAAATTTGATCGTCTGGTGTGTATGTTTTGGGGTGGGGATTGGGGGTCAAGGCGGCAGGTGAGGAGAGAAAATACATGTACAGATACAGATGTGTATAACTTAAGTTGCATCCAAAGTAGACTAATCTTTCAAAACCTTTTGACTCTAAAACTCACAGTAGACAGTTTTTCTTGATATATTACAGACAGTGACCATCTCCCTGATGAGATTCCAGTCACTATTGAACCAGCAGGGCCCAACCTCGTTGAACTAAGACTTTGTACGTTGGCTCAGACAATTTATCCACCAACATTGCCTCTAACCAGCGCCTGTGGCAGCTCAAATAGAAGAGTGTCACCAAACACAATAAGCCCCTCTGGCCGCACTCCATCACCAGTCAATAACAAGAGAAGTTCACAAAGTTCAAGCTGGGGGAGACCGGTCACCGCCGCCGCCAAGACGGCTCCATCAAGTTCTGCTAACGCCAACAATATCCCAATTCTAGAGAAGCTGATGCCTGTGCAGGTTACATCATCAGCAAGCGCTGCTTCCAGGGCTATGCAACGGAGCACTGACAGTTTGTGGAACTGCCCCAGGCAGCCAAGAGTTCCGTCTCCAACACCTTCTGGTCTCTCCCCAGCAGAAACTCGTGTCTCAGTTGTGTCCCCTTCCCACGCCTCCCAGTCAGTAGCCACCCAGTCCACGGCCCTGACAAATGATACCAGGTCTAGCTGTGGCAACCTGAGTAACCTGTACAGCCCACAAGCTCCTGCTGTCTCTCCACCACCAACCTCACAGGAAGTTAGTGTTGTCCAATACCCCACTATATTAAACTCCACAACCCAATCTATTCAATTGGATGGCCCCATTTGGTCATGGAGGGGCCTTCATAGCAGACCAGAGCCTTACAGTCGCATTCAGCAGCAGCAGCAGCCATTAACCCTTGAACAGCTAGGACTTCAGCTGGGACAGGCTGTATTTCTTCCACCTTCAAACCCTCCATCTTTTCAGCAAAATCCCAATAACAATCATAACTTTGCCATCAGTAGCAATAGCTGTGAAACCGGCAACAATGGCACCAATGCTGACTCAGCTTGCCAAGCAAATGCCATGCCTTTTGGTCCAGGTAACTTAGATGATGATTTTGACTGGCTCTTCCATCCCAAAGACAACACTGAACAATTCCAAATTGCCAACTGCATTGGCCCAGAGGCCTTTCAAACTCCGACAACCGTACACGGTCTACAGCAGGAAAAGCACAACCAACCACCTTTTATGTCAGGGCATCCTTACTCAACCGCAATCCCCGAGGGCTCAGGCCCTGCCAACGCTCATAGTTCTGCAAATGGAAATTTTGTTCACAAATCTCGACAAGCACAACAAACAAGTCATAAGCTTGATGATTGTGCAAATGGATTGTCACCTTTGTTGCCAACATCGAATGGCAGAGGCGATATGTTTGTCCCTTCAACTGTGATTGGGCTTTCTGGCACACCTGTCTCTGTAGAAAAATCAACAAAAAGGAAAGTCCCTGTGAAAAAGTGCAATCCGCCCAACACTGCCGCATCACACAAAGCTTCCATTTTACCATCCTCTTCAATTAGTTCTAAACAGGATAAAAGTCAGATAAAGGAGATTTATCTCAGTCCAACTGGGCAAGCAAACCTCATAGATCCATCATCAGCTTCATCCTTTTTCCAAAGTAATACCCCCTTTAGCAGCGCTAAGGATTACGCACACCAAGTTGTTCTTGAACCCAATCAGGACCATCTGCTCACGTACATAGATAAACCACAACAACATGCACATATTCCTGATGTTTATAACGTCTTAAGAAGTCAGACAGGTAACCAAAATCCACTGAGACAACCCCAGGTAGCAAGTTTTACAACCCCATCTCAAAAACTCGTTTCTACCCAAACACCACACCAACAACAATGCTCAGATGCCAACATGCCTACAGGCTTTAGCCAGCCCTCTGTGATAAGACCAAATCAGAGCTTGTCTTCTGCAGAAAGATTCCAGATGGTTCAAACCTGGCTGAATAACAACAGTGCAAAATCATATCCTTCAGTGCATGCAAAATGTCCAGAAGAAAATGTGAATGGTGACGCAGGTATGACAGAGGAGCAGCACTCCAAATCAGCGCAAGCTAATCAGATCAGCAGCGTACAGGCTCTTTATAATTCTCAACTCCTGTGCAACGGATTCGATATCTCAGCCTATATTTCATCTCTAGACAGTCTGGATAGGCTCCGCGGTAAAAAAAACAGTCTGGATGAATACATGCACAGCAACTCTGTTGGCATGGAGTCTGGAAGTGGAGACCTAAGCTTTCTCCAGGAGCTCGGTCTTGTTGAAAGAACTAGACTGTTGAATCCTAACCCTGCCCAAGCTACAGATGATTCTAACGCCCTTGACCTTCTTCAGCAGTCAAGTCAACGTAACTCACCGCCTCCTCTCACAATGTTGTCACATAAAGATGTCACAGATGTTCTTAATTCGAGAAACAAGCAGCTTGAGAGCAACTCCAACTGTCCTCCATTCGGGGAAGTAAAGGTGTCACAAATTCCACCCAGAGTTTCGCCTTCACATTTTTTAGCTAACACTAGCACTGCCTATGACAAAAGTTTAGCCAAACCCCAGCATGTACACAATTCAACACTTTTCACGGTTGTCACAACTACAACTCACCAATACAGCACAGCAACCCAAAGTCAAGACACGAGGGGGATAAGGCAAACACCCATTTCAATCCCTCCAAGGGATTCCCAGAGTTTTGTGACAGCAAATCATATTTCTATGAGCACAAAAGCACTGCCAAGTAATAGGGCCATTGTCGAGACTGGGCCCTCTTTTGAAGCTGTGCCTTCTTTCCAGGATTCGTCAATAATCACACCTGGTATCTCTCAAAATGGGGTAAGATTTACTGGATCTACTATACAGCAAAACCCCACTACACACCACCCAATGGAGGCTTTTGAACCTTGTGGGCCTCCCTCAGATATTGAGATGAAAAGTTCCTCTTTGACAGATATGCTACCAGTACCAGCTGGTCAAAAGGTTTATGGAATGGGAAAGTCAATGCAAGATGAACAAAAGGTATTTCTGCAAGGAGCACAGGACTTTGGGAATATCACATGTTGCTTTCCACCATTAGATGATGCACTCGTAAGTCACCATCACCAGCAGCCAGTAAGCCAAGCTCAGCAAAACCAATCCCAGACCTATCAGACTTATATTCAGCAACCCCATCCACATCAACGGGCCAATCGCCAGCCAATCCAATTCGCCTTGCCTAAAGAAGTAAGTGACGGGGATTATGAGCTAGAGAGCATGACCTTTCCACAACCTCTTCCAAACGAGCATGTCTTGGAATGGATTCAACAACAGCAAAATCAACAACATGAATATCATCCAGGGCAAGAGAAGCAGGAAGGCCACAATGTCATCAGCTTGGGAAATCTTTCCGAGACACCACTTCTAACAAACCATCATGCACATGAGCCAGTTGTCCACTGGCAAGGACAACATGTGCACTCACAACAGCTGCAGTATCAACAGCAACAACAACAATGGCAGCAGCAGCAGCAGCAACAGCAACAACAACCACAGCAAACAGTGGCTCCATCAAACATGAAACTGACAAAAGAAAACCTCAGACATTTTCAAAAGTCCTTATCTCAAAAGCAGCTCGGGGCTCACGGTTCTGTTCACCTCAAGGGTAGCACATCAAACATAAGCCGAAGCTCGCACCACTTAAACCATGCAGGATCAGCCTTAAATCAGTGTCAGGTTTCAGATACGGGTATGATCGACAACCCATTTCGTAGGAATGTTCCAAGCAGCAAGTGTAATGGACTAATAGAGCCCGCTGGTGTCCTCCCTCACCGATCTTCTGTGTATGCTTCCTCATCGCAGCAGAAACTCCAGGAAAGGTCTGATGGGAGAAGAAGAGCAGTCAGCCCGGTGCCATCTCGTGGTCGGAGTGGCCGAAATTCATCTCCTTGTCCATCCAGCCACAGAAGTGTACATTGTTCAACCTCGCCTCACCAGCCTGGCAGCAGGTGTACACACCATTCACCCTCCCCAAGCCCATCTAGCCACAGAAGTGCCTGTCCGTCCCCAGTACCAAATCAAGCTGTTTCCAAAAGTAGCCGTCGGTCTCCTTCACCCCGCCCTTCTAGCAGTAGAAGTGGCCGTCACTCACCTTCTCCAGCTAGGAGGTTATCCCATTTCAGCGAAGGACAAAGGCAATGTTCACAGAAGCAACAGAGTCATCATCATGGTGGCCACCCCCACCAACACCATCAATGTAATCACCATTATCACCAGAAACAGCATCAGCAAAGTTCTAGTCGCACAAATCGGCTCCAACCGCAGCAACAACAGCAGCTACAACTTCAGCATCAGAACCAAGCATACTACAACCTCATGCACACACAACATCAGGGGGTACCCTGCGGAACCCACCCAAATATCCCTGAAGCTCTGTCAGACGAGAATATCATTCCCCGGGGAGCACCTGACGTTGTTAAAGCATCTGCCACAAATAAGAAAAACATGACACATAATTCTTCAAAGGTGCATGTTAGAAAGGCCAGTAACTCCTCAAGTGTTTCCAGTTCAATGCATGGAAGTAAGTCAAGAGCCAATACGCAGGACAAACCGACAGGAAGCCTTAGAGAATCAGGGCCAATAACTCTGAGTAGCGGAAGTGACGCTGGAAGACTATCGGTACCTGGCAACAGTGACGTTGGTAACATGTCGATGGAAAGGTCAGCTTCAATGTCCAGTGGTCCAGAAAACTCGGACCTGGAGGGGGAAACGTGAGTCGATTGTCCAGATTATGAAATGACATACATCATGTTCAACATTTCTAAAAAAAATTCTTGCTATGTGAATAGGTAAACCACGCAAAGATTTCTTGGAGGTAAAGTTCAAACTTTCTTGGAGAAGGAGTAATGTTTAAATTGAATTGTTCTTTTTTGCCTAAACTTGTTAACAGTATCTTTGCATCAGTTGGAAAATACATAGAGGCCATGTGTTTTTTAACCAAGGTTGAAACTTTGAATAATGATCGGAGCTCACCATGTTGTAGATTTTTTTAATTGAATGGAGCTTATCTTCTCCGATTGCCGCATTACCCAATGAAATGGAAGATTTCTCTCTGACAGTATATGTATTTCTAAACGTTATCAAACATTATTTACAGCGCTTCATTTTGTAAGAACGGTTGTCCTGAAGCATACATTTTTACTCGTTATTTCATTGATCTACAAAAGAGAGCCAAATTTCATTTCTTGAGATTTATCATATCAGTGTTAAAAAATTGACAAATTTTATAGAAGACAGAGGACTAGCCAGAGGAAAGTCAGGCCTCCACCTACACTTGTTAATGATTTTTTATTCTGGACTCTCTATCTTTGTCCAGGGTCCTTCATATACTCTCTCAGATGGACATACCCAAGGAACACATCCCTAAAATTGCGGCGCCATATCTTCATTTAATTGACGACATGGGGAAGAGAGGGGAGGTAAAGATCTATATTTGTCAACAAAGTTTTTTTTCCTGCTTTTATGCAATTATTATTGTAGGCGCTACTTAAGTTCAATTTTTTTCACAGTTATCATTGTCTTCTATACAACTAAGCATTACCAAATTAACATATTTTATTTTGTAATGAAATAACCACTTTTATCATTACAGTTGTATTATAAGACTTTCCCTCCCAATGCTTTTTTTCACATTCATCTTTTTATCCACACGACCAATTAAATTATATTTTAAACTGCTCTTTTTCTTCTCTCTCTCTCTCTCTCTCTTTCTCTCTCTCTCTCACTCTCTTTTTCTCTCTCTCTCTCTCTCTTTCTCTCTCTCTTTCTCTTTCTCTCTCTCTCTCTCTTTCTCTCTCTCTCTCTCTCTCTCTCTCTCTATCTTTCTTTCTCTCTCTCTGTCTGTCTGTCTCTCTTCCATCCCCAACCCCTCTCCACTTTCTACCTTTTTTCTGATGTTTTTTCAACTCCCCATGTCGGCCATCTCGCTCTCTCTCTCTCTCTGGCACCAGACGGCGATGTTTGTGGCTGTCAAGTCAGGTCGCGTGGATGTGGCTGAGTTCCTGCTGTCCCACAAGGCCAACCCGAACCTGCTCTGTTTGAGCTACTCCAGGGTAAGCACTTCTCACAAGCCAGCCTGCAACAGGCTATAGTGTAGATCCGCACCAGTTTTGGGCCTGACGGTCAGACTGTACCGTTTCCCTGGTAACAAAAAAAAATGAACACCAGCAAAATAGTTATGGCAGGAAAAGAAAATCAGCAACACAGCTACGTAAAAACTGTTCATCTCGGTCCATGCCTATGCATGGTGAAAGGAAAGATAATTTTCTTTTGTTATTGCCGATAAAATGAATTCCCCTTGCCGGTCGCCAAGTCAAAAACCCATGTAGACTAGATGTGGCCAGTGCTTCTCTCAACCCGGCCTCCCTCTCTAGTCCCCACCTGCCAACCCCTCTCCCACTCTGTCTATTTCAGTATCATTCTAAGTCTCACTTTACCGTCATCTGACAGCCGATGGCGCTACACTCAGCCTTAAACTTGCGTCTGCGCCCTATGCTGATGTGGTTCTACCTTAACATTATCATATTTTATTTTATTTTGTACAGCAAAATCTTTTACCTCTCTGAAAAACAAACTTTTGTTTCACTGTGAAAGCAACAAAATTTGTAAGCATTGCAATACAGAACCATCACTATAATTTTTTTTTCTAGATGCTTGTAAACAGAAGTTAAAGATTTTAATGTTTTGGAAAGAAAAAATTTTTTTTAAAGATCATCAATCTGAGGTTGAGATTGCTTGTGAAGCTGAAAACCCGTCTTTTTACCTGTCAGAGTTCAATCTGGGAATGGGATGTATGAAATTCTTTTTTTATCCATTACTCTAGACATGAAACATTGCTTTTCCGGGATTATCAATCAAGTTGATAACCTTTTGCAAGATTGTAATGAAACGGAATAGTATAATGAATACTGTCTAAATCTTCCATGCTTTTCTCTCGTGTGTTCATTCAGGGCCCTCGTGTCGAGCAGACTGCTCTCCATGAGGCCGTGTTGAAGGGAGACGAGGAAATGGTCAAACTGCTGTTGGCTACTGGATATAATACAGTCATTGATTTAGTCACACCCAGCATTGGTGAGGAAAACTTTCTCTCTTGTCCTGACTTTTTCTCTTTCTCCCTCCTCCCGACATTCTCTCCTTTTCTCCTTTCCTGCCATCTCCTCTTTCTCTCTCTTCCTGCCATTCACCTTTTTTCTCTTTACCTGGCAATTGCTCTTTTTCTCTCATGCCATTCTCTCTTTCTATCTTTCCTCCTGCCATTCTCTCTTTCTCTTTCTCCTGAAAATCTGTCTCTCTCTCTCTCTTCCTGACAACCTCTCATTCTCGTCTCCTGACAATCTCTCTGCCCCTCTCTCTTCCTGACAATATCTCTGTCTTTCCCTTCCTGACTTTTTGAAAACTATTGAAAAAAAAAAATGTTTTTTTTTAACCTCTTCAGAGGAATGAAATAAACTTTGAGAAAATATTTAGAATTTAATAAATATATCGTCACCGTTACTAAATCAGATATTTTTCTTCTGATGTAGATTTGAGGTAATGGCAGTTTTGCCTCTATATTTCATTAAACATCTCTTTGCTTCATTGTTTCTTTGATGAAGTACATTTCCTAATATAGTTAAGCTATTTTTTGAAATATTAACCATATCAAACTGATGTTCAGTTTCGAGGAATAGTCGTCGAGTCCACTGCAGGCTCAAGCCTTTCCCAGGGTGGCTAAAAGGTCATATGATCAGTTTATCTATGCCTTGCTAAAGCTGCCATCGTCCATTGCACCAGGCCTAGAGCAGGTATGCTAACCGGCTTTGAGGAACAATAGAATAGGTCAACAAGTAGACTGCTACAAACTGGACTCCAAGTCTTAGCCTGCTGTACACCTGATAAAAAACAAGCATGCATGAAAATTGTGTAGCCTGGCAAATGAAGCCGATATCAGGATAAAACTGCCTCGGTTGCATATTAGCCCAGCTTACAACCGGCTTGAGTGCACAGTGGGTTGGACACCATAGCAGCTGTGTTATTCCACTTGCCAAGATCCGTGTACAAAGCGATGCTTCGCTGTAATAATAGCTAGAAATAGGTCAGGAGGCCAGATGGTAGGGAAAATAGCTCAAGCAACTGCAGTACAACTGCAGTATGAGAGGGTTTATCATCGATTGTAGACATTTCCTACAGTAACAATAACTTAGAACTGCGTTTCCCCACAAAATGTATTGGTTTTTTTTTAAGTTACCACACATAATTGTGTTAAAATTAGGACTTATGCCTGGCTAACCCTTATCACCCAAGGGCAAAGAAAAGTTTTTACTTAAACTCAGTAAAAAAACCCACTGACCTTGTGTTGTCTGTATTTCCAGGGATGACGCCTCTTATGTTGGCCCTTGAGCTTCATAATCACGAGAGGAACAAACGTAATGTTGTCACAATACTGGTGAAACATGGTGCATCGCTCTCTGCCAAGGTAACATCTTATGATTGTCCGTATCATGTAAGGGCGTAGGTGCAAAATTGGCGATTTTGAGATACCACCCGATTCCTCACAGCTTGGTCTATCTTATGTCGAATCGGCTTGAAGATACTGTTCAAACTGTCTGAGTTATTCGTAAATAATCATATTGCCCTTTAGTTCATTTTCATAAAAACATTTTGCACATAAGGCCCTCTCATGAAAAATGATAAAATTGTACATACGCCCTTACGTGATAAGGGCAGCGTTATGTTTTTACTACTAAAATAAAGATGCTTTACAAGAAAAGAAAAATGAATATGTTTAAGAAAACTGCAACATCCAACCTCATGAGCAAGAACTACAGGGTTAGGTATTGGTTTGATCTAGTCAAGCCATTTTTATAAGATTTCCATGAATGCAGGGGATCAAGCAAACAATCTCTCACTGTTTCTTATTTCCTCCAGGACTCAACTGGCAAGACGCCGCTGATGTTTGCCATCCAGTCTGGCGACATAGCTCTAGTGGAGTACATGTTACGCCACACCGAGGCTGACACAGCCAGGGATCTTGTCGGCATGACAACCAACCGCGGCAACACCTGTCTACACTTTGCCGCTCAGCTGAGGAATGTAGCCGTGGAGGAAAAGCGCAGGCTATTGCGGAAACTAATTTTGGCAGGAGGTTTGGGAATTTTTTTAACTCTCTACTTTTAAATTTGTCCATGTAGGTTTTTCCCAAGTACTATTTCCGATTTCTCTATGAGGAAACAGAACTTGAAAAAATTAAATCCGTCATATGCAGTTCTATGCCCAAGGGTGCAAAACTACGACCCACTACTGGCCTCCACAATTATGCCCTGACAATCAAAGTGCAGTAATTGCCATATATACCATATGAGACATACTGCCCTTTGACTGCCAAGGGCAGTACTAGATGCTGTGATTATGATTGTGAAAATAAATTGAACAAGTAAAATCAGAACAAAATGCATTTTTTTAATATTTAATAACCCCGTTGCTGACGACATAGGTTCGAGGGAGTGGGAATGAATGTAGTCAGGTAAATTTAACCCTTACACAGATCGTACTGTTGGGTCCTTCTCTAGCTGGTGCCACACTTCTGTATCATTCTGCTTTTTGGTTCTGTTATTAATATCATTTTGATGTTCTTATACAAAAAGCAGAATACTCTTCTCACAATCAGTCCAAAGGCATTTTCTGAAATTAAAATTTCAAACAGCCAACTCATGTGGCGAGACATTTAAAGAAATTTTTTCTAACAATAGAAATTCGAGTTTAGATTGTCTTTTGGTCTCTAGTTAACAGAAGAATTCTGTTTGAATGTTATAATTAAGACCCTTGTGTGCAGACATTGGGTATATCATCAATATTTACTTTTTGTCTCCTAGGCTTCCTCGTTTTTTTTGTTCTTCCTGCTTATCTATGAGCTGCAACAAAATTAGATTAACCCATTCAGTTATTTCAGGCGGTCAAGGACTTATAAAACCGCTTTTCCAAATTCAAAAAATCTGCTCAGTTTGAGTACGAAAGTATGTAAAAAAATCAATCTGATCCTTTGATTTTAAATTTGTCCTTTGTGCATGTCTAATTATTCTTTCAAAAACATTTTTTCAATAAGCAGTAGTTTTCTAATTTATAAAGAAGCTAACAAAACACTTTTTTTGTTTAAGTAATGCCAACATATTTCTTTTGCCTCTACAATTGATTTTTCTGCTAACTGTTAGCTCTGATATAAAAGTAAGATTTATACGTCTGGAATTCTTTACTCGCAAAGCCTAGTTTTGAGATATAGGCTTTCAAAACTTATTGGGTGTCCACAAATTAATTTTTTTTAAATTTTGCAATTTCCTGTTGTATGTGTTTAACTTTAATTGGTATGATTGCTAAGGCCTTTTTTTTAGTAATGGTTGTCCAAACCTTAAACGCAATTTTCTCCCCTTTCTGAAGTTTCACAAGTCCTAACCCCTGCCAACTGCAAACGGCCTCCAGACAGAACCATGATAGAGCTTTTCTATTTGCTGTATTTGAAAGTAGAGAAAATGCTCTTTTCTGTGATACTATTGTCTTATTACTTTCAATTTCAATTTAAGACTAATTTTGACTGATTGCAAGACATATAATATGTAGATTAACTTAAATATGCCATCTGCAGGTGAAAAGGATTTTTTTCTTTTCTCTTAGTTCTGATCATCGAGTGAGTTTCATTTAGATGTAGAATGTTAACTTTGTTCTTATGTCTGTCTGCAGGTGATCCGTCATACAGAAACTACGAAGGGGACTCACCCAAAGACTGGGACAGAAACAATGTAAGGCAATAAATGTTTTCTCAACAATCAAATTTAATAAGTTTGTTGATAAACATGTATTATTTTCAAAACTTGTATGCAAAGAAGGATTTTCAAAACTTTTAATGTTTTTGACAACTTCTAAACCTAATGTTTCCTCAATGTACATCTATTTCTCCAATGGGACGGTGTGTGATTTATTATATATCAGGATATTTATTAGAATAAAAAAAAAAGAGTTTATTTTTTAAGTAGTATCATAACGTTAAAATCTTCTAGTTTCAATAAATTAATGCGAGATGAACTGGGTGACTCAGGCATAAGCCAGGATTTGAGACATTGATTTTTTTTTTAAACTTTATTCTTAAACACTGTATTTTTGCTTTGTAATAGGTTGAAAAATGTTTGTTCTGGCCTCTCTACATCACACAGTATTTTAGCTTGAAGAAAATTAAAACGATTCATCACAAAGCAAATGTCTTGCAACCAGTCAAAATGAGTCTTAAGTTCAGTTGGAGGGTAGTACGATATTGATAACACAGAAAAGCATTTTTTCCCTACTTTCAAATACAACATTTAGAAAAGGGCTGTCATGCTTCTGTACAAAATTATAGCCATTTGAAGTTGGCAGGGTTAGGGTTTGTGAAATTTCAAGAAATGGAGAAAATAGCATTTAAAGTTTAGATGATTATAAATATGTTGAGGCCTTAACAACCATACCAATTAAATTAACCCATAAAACATGAAATTTCAACATGAATTATGTGTGAAAACTGCTAAGAAATGGTTTTGGTGTCATTATCTAAAATAAAAACATTTTTGACTTCTGAACATCCACTAAACTTTAGAAGCCTACATCTCAAAACTATGCTATTTGACTTATGTCTCATTTGGATAAAATGCAAGACCTATTGTGTTTTTAAATGGTTACTACTCAAAACTAGTCTGAATGACTTGCACAGGATTTACTTGAGATGATTTACTTATACA
Organism: Elysia marginata; assembly: GCA_019649035.1. Taxonomy (NCBI): domain Eukaryota; kingdom Metazoa; phylum Mollusca; class Gastropoda; family Plakobranchidae; genus Elysia; species Elysia marginata. The sequence continues at coordinate 190,664 of BMAT01001366.1, read as the reverse complement.
GGATTTTCTGTATTTGCATCAAAACATTTTAAAGAGAAATAGAAAGAAAAAAAAGACTAATAAAGTTTCAGTCATTTTGTTTTTTCAAAGATCGATTAGTGTAGGTGCTGCATGGTTAGTTTTCGTCTCATTTTTTTCCATATTCATTTTTTTTCTTCAGATTGAAGCAGTTTTGGCAGGTTTGAAAAGAATTTGAGTTAGAAGAAGATTGAGGATATCGTGAAAGATGGACAAGTTCATCGATGATTTCAAGACAGATGGACAATGTCATGACGGATGGGCAATATGATGATAGATGGACAATTTCATAGCAGATTGACAATATGATGGTAGATGGACAACATGAGAGATCGAGTAAATCATCACAGATGGCAATATGACAGATGGATTAAATTATCACAGATGGACAATATCATAACAGATGGACAATTCGATCTGTTACTTCAATGAAGTAAATTTTGTTTGTTTGCGCCTACTCACTTGGTTTTTGTTTTTGTTTCCCGATGATAAAAAAAAAGTTTAAAAAATTGCATAAAATTGCCATGACAATTTTAAAATTCAAGTGTTTTATTTATACTTTTTTAGATATTAGCACAGCAGCAGGCATGTGCTTGCAACTTGTCCTAATTTTTTAAGCTTACTGGATGCACTGTGCAGCTGCTGGAGTATAAAGAGTGAAGTAGTAGGCCCTACAGGGTTTAATACTAATAATTTGTCATTTTTCCTACATTTATTCACTTCTGTATCTCATTAGAGAAAAACTTCAACATCTCATAACAACAGGAAAGATTGAGAAGCATAGGAAGTCAAGGGTGACAGGGTTGATTGAGCTAACACTATGGCTTGGGAAAAGACAGTTACGAGTGACTGAGACATAGACAGCAACAAAGGATATAGAATTATTGAGAGACATGGTGGCCAACGTTACAGCGCATGGCACTTGATTATTGTTATCATTAACCCATGAGTCTCCCAAACTCTGATTTCATCTCTGTCGTTGTGATCCGTAGTGGTGTTAGACACTGTCATAATAATAGTTTTTAATTGTTATATTCAGTTTAAAATTGTATTGGATGTTGCTGCTTTTTAAATGTTGTTATTTTCAACTTTGACTGTTAGAAAATGGTTTGTTTTTTTTTTCTATTTTTGCAACAGTCTTCCTGACTCGAAAGTTTTCATTCTTTTTTGTCCTTTGATTTACGTTTCCTAAGAGCCAAAGAGTTTTATTGTCCTTTTAATTTTATGAAAATTATGAGTATGCTGAAACTATTTTGAAGGCTGTATTTACAAGATAATTTGCATGTTTTGTTCATAGTTTGAAGATTTCTGTATAGTCGTTTCTGCAACAGTGAAATTTTCAAATGTCATGTTTCATTAATTTTTTTTTTTAATCTATCCTGTTAATTTTATTAAAGTTATGAGGCTGTTCAGAATTGTATTAAAATGTAGATCTACAAAATGTGCTACCTTTCTGTAAAAAGAAAATGCACTGTTAGTTTGTTATGATCCTGATTGTTGACTCTACACCCTTAAGTTTGATCTCTGCTAGCAAGTTGTTTTGATTATTGGTTTTTGTTTTTTTTTCTCACTGTATCTATAAGATACCTTAAAATCTTCATTTGTTGAAGAGTGGTTGTACAGGGCTTCCACAAAATGAGTCCTACATGTGGTGCTGTTGGATTCAAGAGAATGAGCATTTTTAAGTACTTGGTACAGCTTTTACTAAAAAAACTGTTTTGCATAATTTAAAAGTTTATAAGTTTTTCTTCACATTCACCTATGATACCAGAAAAAAATGTTGAAATTGTGCTCTTTATGGTTTTCAGAACACGGCAATGCACTTTCATTGTATGAAAACGCTAAATTAGTGTTTCTCCATTCGTAAAAAAAAATTTGATCACCTTGTTGTCCTGGTCTTTCAAATGCAATCAGTCTAGACGTAATTGAGACATTAAGATTTTTACAGGCCTTTGTAATGATGCATATAACGCAGTTTAACAAAAGTATATTTGTAGACTTTGTTTTGTGTGTTCCCTACACAATGAGTTTGTTACTCTGAACAGTTTAGAGGTAGCCACTGAATAATTGTTAATCTTAAGTCTTCTTTTATTTTTATAAATACCATCCTAGTTTGTAGCAGGGTCATTACTGCTCTTCTTCTGTAGGTTTAAAGTTTTGTGCAAAAAATGTCAGTTTTAATTGGAAAAGTTTTTATATTAATCAAGGGGATATAACCGAATGTTACTCTGAGACACAGGGCGGCAGTTTAGTTACTTCCCTTGCAATATGTAGTTGTTGAAAAAATTAATTAAACGCTTCGGTTATGTTCGATGTATTATAAGTAAATTCCTTTAATATACTTTATAAAAGATTGCATGAAAATAAAAAATTGCATTGTATTCAATTTGAAGAAGTTTGTAAGTGAAGTGAAGTTATCTCTACCATGCTGCCTCTAGATGTTTTCCATTTATTCACAAGTTAACCTTAGCTTATACATCCTTTGTGGTTTTTTTTACATTCATGTACAGGATAAGCCTTTTTTTTTAATAAAATGAATAAACATTACTTTACTTATTTGGAATGTAAACTAAATGTTGATATTTCAAGGGTACAGTAAAATTTCAAAACATGTAGGTTTCTCATGCAAGGTGTAAAATAGTAAAAAAAAAAGTTATCATGTTTTCATGATGCTACATTTCTGCAATTGTATGATAAAACGTAACGGAAAGATATGTTTTTTTACCCTGAACGTTTTTATTTATGAATAACTGATTTAATTCAATACAATTACAAAGCAACGCCTAAATGCAAGAGGGTTGTAAATAACTTTAGCCCCATGCTCAATACAAACGATTGGGAACAATGAATAGGGTCCTGATTATCCTTTGCACACAGCATATTGAGGTAGTTGCCACCACTTTCTTCACCACCGTTATCTTTACCGAGTCTGAAGAAGCCTAGGTACCCAAATACTACTAGGTGGGCACAGGGGAGCGGTTACAAATTTGCCTCAACGGAGGATTTAACCCAGGACCTTTAGAACAGCTGTCAACGGCCCTACCATATGAGCAATAGTTCACCTCAGCAAGAGTGTAGGAAGCACCTTAATTTGAAAAAAAAATGGCTGTGTACGCAATTTTAGTCATTGTCTTTGCTTTTAATTTCACTATGATGAGCATCCAAATGTTTCCTTGTCATTCAAAGTATGATATACTCGAATTTTCACATGCATTAGAGTTTTACATATCATATATACATATTTTGTTTGGGATATAGTCATAGAATTTTTGTTTTATATTATAATATAAGCCTATATAAAATTTATAAATGTTTGTTCTATTTAAACTTTTTACATTTGAAACATTTAGACTGGATGAGAGCTAGATGAAATTATTGGAATGAGTGCCCAGTGCTCATGTTAGGCTGAGGTTCGTATTTTATGAAAAAAAATTCTTATGAAATTTACAACTGTTTTGTAGATTTTGTGTCTCTCTTCTTCTCTTCTTCATGGCGGATCCTTGTAGGACATAGCCTCCCACACAGCT
>BMAT01001366.1:106785-117064 GCA_019649035.1 Elysia marginata | reverse complement strand
AACTATTTTCTCGAGCCACTGTTGACATGTTTAGTCTTATGCTCAGCTATTACTGATATCTTAGAGGTTTCACAAACCCTAAAGGACTTTAAAACTTACTAAAACTTATAAACAAAAGGACAAATCATTCTCTTAATATGGGTATTGTATAAAATATTCGGTTGGCTGATTAATTCAGTTTTTCATTCCTTAAAAGATATTTTTATAGCTCATCTATATCTTTGCAGTGGGTTAAAGTGTAAGATTAATAAAGAGTTCTTTAAAAACTATTTTACGCTACAGTGTAAAATGAAAAAACTATTTACTGAACCGTGATCTTAATCATGTGCTATAAAGGGCTTGCTAAAGATCACTATGAAAACTATCGCCTTTATATGTCACAGAAGCTCCTTATTCTTATACAGTGGCATTATCAGTAATTTACTTTAAAGTCACATAAGGGGGTCAAATTGGCCTTCACAAATTACTATATTTGACTCGCAGAACCTTGGCCTTAAGGGTAAAACAGAAGAAAACATAACACGCAGGGCTTTAATTGGAAGAAAAGGGACACCCAAAACCTTGGCTATATTTAGGACTAATACAGACTTTAGATCAAGATACCTTCCATATTCAGCTCTAAGTTTAGATTAGGCCTATCTAAGTTGATTTTTGGATGCAAATCACAGTATTAGACCCCTAATCTAGATTTACGTTCTTGATGTAACCTAAATTCTATACAGTTTAACACAAAAAAGTAGGCAGAAATGTGTTAATTTTGACTTCTCCTTTATTACTAATGAAACAGCAATGATACTAGCAACAAAACAACAACAACAACAACAACAAGGTTCATCACAAAAAAATTAATCTTCTTCGTATATGCCAACACAGAGTTAAGCCTTTAATATTGAAAAGCAAAGAAAAGCCACTGCTATTTGTTTAGAGATTTGTCCTGAAACATTTTGAACTCAGTTGTTATCTACTGAACAGGTCAAAGTCTTAAGTCTATAATAAAGTAGGCCTGCTGAGCTTATAGAGAAATTCCCCAAGTGGATCAATGCCCGTTCCTTGGCATTACCAGAGACACTAGAAAAGGAAAAGCTGCAAAGTTGTAATTTTGACTTTTATTTGGTCATCCGAGTATTGGGAGGTTAAATATTAGCTGAGTCAAGTTGACTACCTTTGCAATTTATTTACACCGATAGGTCTGCCCTGCTTTGTTTACCGTCAGGAGTTATATCTAGCTCAGCCGGCCAAATGATTATCACACTTCGAAAACACCAGGCCTAAATGAAGGGGCTCGGCCTGCAAGTTTCACGACTCCCCTTTCGAGGACCGGCTCTGTGGCCTGGCGGTAAGACACTCGCTCAGAGATCGAGAGGTGCGTGGTTCGATTCCCGGCTGAGTCAAACCAAGGACTTTAAAATTGGTATTAGCATCTGATCCGCCTGGTGTCTGGTATTATGGATTTAGTGTTAATTCTGATTGGCCCGGTGCCAGGATAATGTACTGGGTGTGGTGTATGCAAGCGCTCCTTACATCACAATATGGCAGCACGCTTTCAATTGTCACTAGCGCCGTCTCTGATATAACCTTGCAGTAGAAAAGAGACTTGAAAAGTCAAACAACCTAACCTAATCCCCTTTCTAATTCCTCCTGCATTAGAGAAGAGCTCGAAGCATCCGCATCCTTTTGGCTTAAGCAATGGTTCTGACCTGTATAACGTAGGCCTATAATGTGCTAATATAAAAAGTATTTTTTGGTATCAAGCCGGTTTTGGGTTTCAATATTTTGATTCAAACTATGTCTATTAAAATTCTAAGGTGAGTCTTAAAGTTAGTGATAATTATTATTTCATTAAGATAAAATTTGAGAGTGTTAAAAAAAAGTTAAAGAACTGTAAAATAAACTACAATCCAGCTATGTCGGCTATTTTGTTTTATTTTCTTATTAATCATTGTACTCTAAAATTTTAAATCCATTAAATGATGTTAATGCGAGGTCCATTTTCTTCATATATCTATGTTTTCTAATGAATGGCAAATTAATGTTAAGAGCTCTAAAGGACTTGTGTACATTAACAAGAAAAAATAAAAAAAAAGAAACTAATAAGGCTCTGCCGAAAGGTCGTGACTCTGTCATTATTATGCGGTAACGGGCAAAACATGTTTTCAGAATCAAAGTAAAAAAAACCAGCTGGAGATGTAAATGAATTAATGTTGTCTTATCTAATAAAATATATTATAATACCTCGCCATAAGTTTTCACTCAACATAACGTAAAAACCTAAAAAAGAATGGTTCTGACCTTAATCTACTTCACATCTTGAGAAACGCAATCCCTTCTGCCTTCCTTCTCGCAGATTGCGCACCGCTTTTTGTTGAACGATACGGAAAAAGTATTACACAGCTTAAACAAAAATATTTTGATACACAATTCCGCATCAAATGGTAGATTTAGGTCAGAACCGTTGCACAGCAACAATCAAAATCCTTTCTTTAACAATAAGTTTGCCTATCATTCAACAAAGTTGTGAGGTTTTTTGTCTGTGAGTAATTTCATATACAACTTTACATACATTAGATAACAATGCATATGATGCGATTTAAAAAGAATTCAGAATGATAGCATTTTGACACATCGGGCGATATTCAATATTGATTTATTTTCATAATCACTGAAAATATTTTGTCCATCCTCACAAACCAATGGAGTCACGAACTCGAGTCATCGCTTCATTGGAAATGATAAGTTTTTAAGAAGAAAAAAAAACCCACAAAGATTCATGTCAACGATCAATGTGACTTTGTAAATAGAAGACTTCTTGTCAAGTGAAGAAAGATAGTGTCTTCTGAGGCTAGTGTACTCGTTGTTATTGTTTTAAAAACATTTTATTAATACAAGTCAAATGTAGGCCTACAACATTTTCTTATAATGAGTTCAGCAAAATGCTAAAATGTTGCGATTCTTTTACAGGGTTAGGGGCACATAATTATGTAATTGAGACTGTGCACGTTACGAAAAATATTGGGTTTGACTATCAAAATGGCGGACGCTCCCGGAATTTAGAGTATAACTCTTTTGTGCTATGCATCATCATTGTTTTACATAAACTAGGGTGACGGAAGCCGTCTAGCTAAAAAACAAGCTATGTTTTTTTCAATTTTTTCTTTCTAAATGATTTGTAGGTGTTTTTTACTTTTTCAACACAAATTGTCTTCTGCTGAAAGATTTATTTTTCAGACTTTTCAAATTATTTTTCTTTCTTTAAAACCTCTTTTACTCACGGTTGTAAACTTTAAAACAGCTTCTCTCTCTCTCTCTCTCTCTCTCTCTCCCTCTCTCTCTCTCTCTCGCCTCATAAACTACATAAACTCTACAGAGAGCATACCGGGCCGTCAACAGCCTTTCTTCACTACAACCTGAGTGTTTGGTGCTTGTTTCCGAAGCTGTGACCATGTCTTACTCAATTTTCCTTGCAGCTGACTCCATCTTATTCCACCATGCGGCTTTAGCTCTTCCTTCACTTCTTTTCCCATGTGAGTTCCATCATACACTCACTCCTCTTAGGGCGTGCCCAAATCAAATTCATTTCTTTTGTCCTAATGTCTGCCTCCATATTTCTTATACTATTAAATTTGGCGTGTTCAGTTATTCTTGGTCGCTAACAAAGTCAGGCCATCTCAGCCGCAGAATTCACCTATGACACCCATTGGTCAATTTTAAGATTGAATCTTTCTTATCACAAATTAAGTTATCGCCCTTGCCTCTGCGCCACACAAGCGAGTGGATTTTACATTCGATTGGAAGCCAAGACAAGTAAAATACTCGTTTAGCTGATAAGGCAGCTTAACAACAGCTCTAGTGCTACCTTCGCTAATCCCCATATCATCTGCTGAAACAGCCAAGTCCACAGTAGAACTGACACTAAATCCGCGGGAAGATTATGTCAGTCAACACAGTCTATGCAGTAACTTAAACCTCATCTAGACCTGTCTTGGTTGTCTGGCATTGGAATCTAAAGCTTTGCTCTCTATCTCGCTCTCTATCTCTCTATCTCTCTCTGTGAATCTCTCTCTCTCTCTGTGAATCTCTCTGTCTGTCTGTCTGTCTCTCTCTTTAATTTTAGACTCCGTCAAGTTAAGATTTGCTATGTCATCAGGATTCAACAGCTTTCCGACTTTTCAGGTCCTCGAAATTCGCTCAACTTATCCTAACATACCTCTATATTTTGAGAGAAGTTCGCTCAACTCAGCTAATTTGTCTCAATATTTCGCAAGAAGTTTGATTACCTTACCCTAACAAGTTCGAAAATTTTTTAAATCTCTGTTATAAAAATTCGACCAGAAACCGTTATCCGTTTTGTTTTGCTTTGTCTTCTATTTCTTTCTTCGCGCTTTAGATAGATAGATAGATAGATAGATAGATAGATAGATAGATAGATAGATAGATAGATAGATAGATAGATTCTATGATTTTTATGTCATGAAATACCGTGCTCGGAAGATACCGTGCAATGAAGATAGATGTATAGATAGATAGATAGATAATTGTCATATTACCTAAATTTTGTACCTCGCCATTACTTCAAAGTTTCGGGCAGCTCTGCCCTCATCAGATGGCTTCGGCGAGGTACAAAATTTAGGTAATATGACAATTCTAATGCTCCTAAAGTAGAGCACTCTACAAATTATGTTATTTTAACCTAAAACATACAGTAGATAGATAGATAAATAGATGGATAGAGAGAGAGATAGAGAGATAGATAGATAGAGTAGAGAGAAAGAGAGAGAGAAAGAGAGAGAGAAACAGACAGACAGAGAGAGCGAGAGAGACAGACAGACAGAGAGCGCGGCAATTGAGGGACGGAAAAGGAGACAAAGCGATAGAAGATTAGGCAGCGAGACGGGCAAACAGGGAAACCGACATTTATCAACAGATCAACTGAAATGGAAATTAGAGAAACACAAGGCGGTTATAAGTCGAAGTCTCTGTTATTTTTTTTTACTATTGTGTCAATCTTCTCTACTCTGCTGCGGTTACTTAAGCCTCGGCAACGTCTTTATTTTCTAGATGTGAAAACGTTTGGACTTAAGTTCAGCTTCGACAACAAGATATCGTTTTATCTAAAACAAACTAATAGTACTCTCACACTCTCACTTGTGGGACCGGCTCTGTGGCCCAGCGGTAAAGACACTTGTTCAGAGATCGGGAGGTACGGGTTCGATCCCCGGCCGAGTCAAACCAAGGACTTTAAAATTGGTATTAGTAGCTGATCCGCCTGGTGTCTGGCATTATGGATTTAGTGCTAAGTCTGGTTGGCCCAGTGTCAGGAAAATGTGACTGGGTGTGGTGTATGCAGCGCTTCGTACATCACAGCGTGGCAGCACGCTTTCAATTGTCCCAAGCGCCGTCTCTGATTTAACCTTGTATTTGAAAAGAGACGTTAAAATTCTAACAACCAACCAACCAACTCTGACTTGTGGTCAAAAAGCAATAAATCTGCCACACGAGAAATAGTACAAAACTTTTACATTTTGTATACTGTGACAAATCAGAACATTTTTACTAAGCACTAAGCAAAGTAATTGGTGTCAAGATAAGACTATATAGTTTGGTACTCTTTAGTTTTCAAGTGGTGTTTTCCAGTTTTGTTCATCTCTAGATGTCAAGACTGGAACTGGAAGGGACTTTCCGTTGTTGGTCTGACATGTCTTGAATGCTGTAAAAGGCGTAATAATAAAAATGGATTTTGAAACATTTGGAGGTGTTCTAGAAGCATTTTCGGCTTTACAGAGACCAGAAAGGTTCTTGGGTATGCTTCGTGAAGATGAGATATAACGACAGACATATTTAAGGATTTGATATGCTGAGTCGGAGATAAAGAAGAAAAAGAAAAAAAAAGAGAAGGGACCAGCTGACATGATAATGACCTGAAGTTATCACAATGAGGACGATCGATGCTGCGAATGATAATTATGATCATTATGAATATGAGAATGATGATGAGGATGATGACTATGATGATGATGATGATGATGATGATGATGATGATGATGATGATGATGATGATGTTGTTGTTGGTGGTGGTGATGCTGTAACAGATAAAAACGGTGATAAAGAAGATGAGGATGATGGTGAGGACGATGCTCTTAATAACACTAATGATGATTATCGTGATGATACTATTGACGATGATGATGATGATGATGATGATGATGATGATGATGATGATTTTGATGAGGATGATGATGGTGATTTTGATGATGTTGATAGCATTATTAACGACGTTGTTGTTGACAGGCGTTTGTGTAACTTCATTCCCCTTGTGCTTCAGTGGAGACGCCAGAGGTATCTCTTCAGCAATACTCTTTTACGTGGGCCGTGACAACTCTGAAAGCAATATATCATCATTAAATCTCTCACACTCACGCACACACCATCACACCAAAAAAATGACCCGGCTCTCAGCGCAGTGGCAACTGATAACTTATTTTACTGTAAAATGGTAAACAAGTATACTTTCTACTGGTACCATCTACTTCTAAGCTCTAAGCTTTGCAGAACTTAAATGTAATGCTTACCTTATATCGATTGCCAGTATCTCTTTGTAACAAGAATATATTTTATGTCGGGCAAGTTCTCTACTCTCTACTCTCTATACTTGGGGTGGCCAGGAAAAGTCTCTCAAACTAGAATTGAGTTATAGCCCTTAAAAACAATTTGTTTTATAACCAATTATTGTTTTTTTTTCGCTTTGAAACGACATATATGAGACTGACCAAAACTGTTGTAAATCTGTCGGTTGTGATATGAGACAAAGTATTTTCAGAAAGAACATAATGCTATGTCAGAAAGTGATTTGATGAAGAAATATAGAAACGGCCACACTCAAAATCTGTCGGTTGTGCTGCACACACAAAATTTGTTCTGCTTCACAACCGACAGATTTTCAATTTAGTTTTTCCTTCGTTTCTTTTGAACCATAAGGTCTCTTTGGATAAAAGTTTTCAACACCACTAAATGATGTAGTTTGAGATGGATACAAGACAAGAGCTTTTTATGACAGCCTTACTTTTTTTAACTTTGCCTTAAAATACTTTGTCCACCATCACAACCGACAGAATCGCGACCTTTTGTCATGGCCTCATGTCAGGTCAGAGAAAAGCTGGAGCTGTGAGTTTTTCCCACCACTTGAAGAGTTACGGAGAAAACACACTATGGTATGAAAATGGTGCTGTTGGTAGCTCAGCACGTCAAAATGTTGGCCGCGAGCCTGATTTTTCGAGACCACCTCACATATTTGGTTGCTTGGACTGTTAAATCGAGTCATATCGGTGTTTAAAAGTTGGTAACTGTAAAATGGCGTCAGAAACAGGAAAGACTTAAGTCTATTCTAGCTTTGAGCAACAAGAATAAATGTGCCATAACAAGGTTGCTTCCTAAGATTTTCTCCGAGGTCTTCTCTTTATTTTAGAGTCATGAGATGCAGGCGAAGGGAGCTTATAATATTTGACATAGATTAGAGAACGAATCCAGGTCTCTATCATAAGGTCAAACACTACTGAGCACCTTCTCGAAAAACTAGAGACTTTAAATTAGACACAATGGGACGTTCAAGCCATGGTTAGCTAGATAATTTTAGCTTCTACAAGTCGAAGGTTCGATTCTTACTAAAGGCAGACATTTCGGGCATTACCACTTTAGGCTTGTCTCCACTACTGACTTCGCACCTTTAAAATCTTTCAACCATTAGAAAATCTTCGCTTCAGTATTATAATGTCCTAGCTCATTTAGAATAAAGAAGGACGTAGGACAATATAATACTGATGGGACGAGATATCAGGATTTGAATTTCAGTAGTTTTGAGTCTGATTTCAAAGGATTTACATAAAGATTTTCTGCGCATACCTGTCACCTCTTTGGATTTATTTCGGGACTTCTTTTGTTAAAATGCCAAGTCGCACAAAAAATGGGACCCTTGCCATTATAGCCACAGTGCTATCAACGTCATTGTTGTTGTATCACTCCGCCATTCATAAAAATTTCCACGATACCTATTATACCAAAAACATCTCGGGCAAAGTCCACGTTAGTTGGCATTGGCTTTACAAACTTCTCTTGTCCTTCCATATCACAAAAGTCAATCGTGATTGACACATTACGCTTGGTCGCCTATCACCCTGTTTTTCTTCTCAATCACTTAGAGGTTTTTATGAATGAGTTATCTAACTAGAAACTAACTGCATGTTTTAGAGTATTAATTCCTGCAGCTTCATGGGATTTGACGTACCAAGTTTGGCAGGCACTGAAGGAAGTTGGCAGCTTGGCTTTGGGACCGAATACCCTTAGGTGTGGGCCGTAATGCTTTTTCGTTTTCGCTTTTTTCACTGTTAAGTAAACGAACAACTCAGAAATTTTGGCATTGGAATCAGCTGATCGTTGATACTAGTCAAGATCTAGATGTTGACAATGCCCTAGGGTTAGACAATCGAGATGAAAGAAACCCATAAAGCGTGAAACGCCTCAACCACTTGACTTGTAATTAGGATTATCGGCCCTTGTTATGGCTAATCTTCTTATTGTACGCTACCCTAGAGATCTAGATTTACGTAGGTAACGTGAAATTATGCCCCGAGGGTGTTTGTTTTACTTCATTATAAGTCAACTTGCTCTAATCCTTTGTGCATGATACAAGGATTAACCGTTTGGCTTCAGGTTGTAAGAGTTTTGTTGGTCCAAAAGACAATAGGTTTGCAAGCTCAGCTTTGGTCTGCTTCTGGCAGAGCAGTTGAATGTTGGAACGGAATGAGAACGATCTTAAGTCAGAGATGATAACGTGTAAAGATTGACTACTCGTTAAAATATGCATTATGGCTGTTCACGCTTTCGGCTTGGCTGTGTTGTAGATTGATATGCACTAGCAGCTACAACAAAAAAGCAAATAGTTTAGGTGGATTATGAGAGTATAAACACACAGGCTCCATGAATACCATACTTTTTCCGGATCAGAAAATTTTGTACAGAAAATTGCGGTTATACAGTTAATAACACAGGGTCCTTACCGGCCATACGGAATATTTCTTTTTTTTCTTTTTTCAATCAGCTTTAACAAGATACTTACAAGGAAACGCAAGATATTAAATTTCCCCTGTGATGATAGGCCTTCAGAAGAAACGCCCTAGCATTTAAACGGCGTCACTGGATTCATGTACAGACCAGAAAATGTCTGGCTTGTTTGACGCCACCCAAGTTGTGCGGTAGACGGAAAATGTCTGACTGCTGGATACTTTCTGGACACTCATAGAATCGCATTGGTTTACACTTAACCAAAGCGAAGGTCCCTTGATGCAGTTTTAGACCTGATAGATGTAGATCTTGGCGTTATTTGGGTAAAAGCTAGAAATTCCAGTTCAAACTAAATTTCAGATAATCTCAATTGAGAAGATATAAAACTAGAACTACAATCGGTGAAGGTTAATGATAAGGTAAGGGACTATTAATGCTAACAAGTTGTTTTTGGTTTTGCGTGCTTCGTATGCGTTCTTGACGACGTGAAGGTGAGAGCTGAATTTCGCCTACTAGTGCAAAGGAGACGTATCTAATACAATTAATGTGAATTTTTGTTCCAATTGAACGTCTACAGATCAATTCAAGATGTCAATTAATTTGTTTCTAAAAGCGCAGAAAGATGCGCAGTTTAAACAATGTACTTTCTACGCAGTTTTCACAATGTACTATCTACGCTTCCGGTTGATGTTATGGGGCCTAGATAGCTCAGTTGGTAGTGGTCTCGCTCCGTGACCAAGAGGTCGCGGGTTCGAAACACAGCCGAGCACAGTCCGGGCCCCTACTGGTTGAGTCGGTGTCAGTATAATGTGACCGGCTGAGGCTAAGTCATGGTATTCCCGCTAGTCTCTGGGTGGCAGCCCGTAAATTTTCATTGGGACCCAAGCCCTGAGAGCACCTTTGAAGTGGAATTGGGCTTGTAAAAATACCCTTCAATCAATCAAACCGGTTGATGTTTACCTGTGCATGGGAATTTTTCATGAAAAAAAAAACCGAGTGTTTGTTCTTGTCAAAGTATAGCGTCTTGGGTTATAGTTTGGAGCGACAGGGCTTATTTCCAAGAAGCCGTGAATAAAATATGTAATTAAAAGAACCCACGAACGAAGCCATCAATGGCATGCCTGATACTGAAAGATTTGGCATACGTTGAATTCTAAGTTTTTGTGTAAATGAAAATTTGGCCTGATTCCGAAAACGCGCCCTTTTTTCGATTGTGAACTTTGAGTTT
>BMAT01001366.1:62478-72594 GCA_019649035.1 Elysia marginata | reverse complement strand
TTAAAAAAGATTAATTCTTCTTTTTCTTTATAACTCACACCTTTAAAATTATTTTACTATCTGTCTTCTTAAAAAATTTGAAAATTTTTACAACTTTTAACGCTATGGGACTCAGAAAAATATGTTCTGCCGAATGTCAACGCCTTGTAATGATAAAACTGCGACATCCGACTCATTTTCACTAATTCTGAGATTTTTTCTACGATACATATTATTGTACATGTATCCACATCGAGTAACCACTGACTGGCAATACGTTACGATATGAGCCAGATTAGCATTAATGGAGCTAAGTCAGCTACAGCTTTAAAATAAAACTATACATGGGTTGCCTTACAGAGATAGAAATCAATGTACTGTCTCAGTTTACAGAGAAGAAGCAGTGAAAGGCCTCATTTTAAAACTTTTACAAGACACCCCCCCCCCCAATCACATTTTAGATGGGTAATTAAAAACTAAAGCTTCGGGTTCAGAAATCTTTCCATTCCACAAATCGAAACCAGAATATTTTTATCAAGACCAAAGCGTTTCGAAGGATCAAAATTAATCTAGCCCCTATCATTAGAATTTCGAACTATTGTGAACAATACTGTGCTTCTGGTTTTCCGTAGCCTTTATCTACATCTATCTGCTTACTTAAACTATTTTGCGATTTCTTAGAATAGGAACACAGACTGATTAAAAAAAACGGCGTATTACTTTGTTCTTTTGGCCTAGTAAGAAAACAAAGTTGCCGATTCATGGTAACGATAAAAGATAACTGAAATTGTTTTATAATGGCCTTACTTGGTTGTCATACAACAGTTGAAAATAGGTATACGGCCGTTGACTCTTCATTATCTATTCTGTTCTCTTACACGTGCCAAGCCAAAAAGTAGCTAGATCTATATATTTTTATGTTATTTTAATCCGCTAAAATCACAAATGTGTTGTTGCAATGTTACAAGGAGGTGAGAGAGTAGAAAAAATAAAGAATGGTAATGATGGCGATAATGATGATGACGATGCTGATGCTGATGCTATTGCTGCTGCTGCTGCTGCTGATGATGATGATGATGATGATGATGATGATGATAATGATGATGACGATGATGATGATGCTGCTGCTGCTGCTGCTGCTGATGATGATGATGATGATGATGATGATGGCGATAATGATGATGATGATGATGATGATGAAGACGACGACGAAAGATTTCAATAAACAGCTCTGCTCAATTGTTTGATTTCTCTCTTGCATGTTAACCGAGCAAGAGAATGATGATTCATAAAAAGGTATTTCCAATCATTCATTGTTTAAACCCCCGTGTGTCATTACATTGAAGACAAGAATTTCTCCTCGATAATGATGCAAAAAAACCGTTAGTAATAATTAGGTGTCTTAATTATCGCAAATCATCACCAGCTTATAAAACAATCCTTGTGAGGGGGGAAACAATTCAAAAAAATTCAAACATGGGTTGTCCACCTGCTATCGCTTCCGAATGTATAGGGCGTCTTTCAGTATTTTATAAGTTTCCAAAAGAAAAAAAAATGTTTGAACAGACAAACTTACAGCGATGTGATGAAGGGAATTCCCATACATTAGACTATGTAATGGAGTTGGAAAAAAAATTTTCCTCACGTTTTGTTTGCCTTTGTGATAGACATTTCTGTTCGCTATTACATTCTGCAGACTAAGGCAGTGGTTATACTAAGCCCGGGCTCGAACTGGAGAAGGGCAGGGTTCAAATTAATCAGACATGAGATACATATAAAATGTTGTCGTGATCTTGAATCAAAAAGCGCCTTGTCGCAGAGGATAGAGATGGTGCCGCGTGTATGGGCGAAAATATAGATGCTGCCGAGGTAGAAAGAAAGAACAGAAGTTCATATCCGGAACTGAGCACTTGGCTTGAGCATAGAACCGGTGCCTGTGGCTCCCTCTTTGTGTGTAAGGAACTTTGATCAATCCTGACTTTTGTCCGTCATAATTACAACTTAGATAACGCCAGTAGACTCAACATAATCATTATGATTAAAAAAAAAACTTTTTTATTTTTTTTTATTTGTTTGCCAAAGTATCCTTTCATTTTCAACTGTTGGCCTACCTCAGAATGTTTTTGATATAATATGCCGCTCAAGTTAAAATAAGCGCCACCTATAGTTTTAACCAGATTTTAGCAACCTCACTGGAGATTTATTTTCAAGAGGTCGCGTTTTTCTTTTAACATTAACACAATGATCACTTATCATGGTCTCTCCCCTTTCGATATTTTGGGCGTTTTCGCCTACCCATTTCGCTCCCCAAAAAGAACTCCTGAGGAGTGAAAAAAAGAAGGCTAGGATTTGAAAGGAATGTTTTGAGAGAGAACAACAGAATCAAGGCACAGAATTACATAACTAATTATTTTGTAATTGAAGTATCAAGAGCAACATCGTTTTATGAATACTGCCTGGTGTTTGCAAGGCACTGAATTGGTCAATCATTAATTGAGGATTCAGGCATTCAGTTTGTGCTTTGGTGTCTGACTATGACTCTTGTTTCACACAGCCAGGTCGTGGATATGTTCCGCTGAGTCAACTGCTTTTCAACAGTCCAAAGAGTATTAGGTTTAGATTTGAGAAGGATGCTTTGCGAAAGAACAGCAGAGGAATGTACTCTTACATGTGTACAGTCTATCAAATGATATCCTTTGTTTGCCATCTCTACAATGTTTTCTTCTAGATTTATTTAATATAGTGCGTAGCAGATAGTTTTCGAAGTAAAATTTGTAATAAATAGGTTAATGGTCAATTGCAAATATGTATAATGCTCATGTGCCCGGGTGTATATGGCAGGCGTGACGTCATTTCGCAGAAAATCCCCTCTTAGTCATGAAAAGTTGTACAAAAAAACCAATGTCTTGTTTTCAAAAGGAGGATCTGAAAAAATAAGAAATAAATAATTCTTATTAAATGTCTGCGTTTTTCTTTACAATGCATCTTTTGTAGATCTAAATAGTTTTATGACTACGGGTTTGTGTTCTAAGACAATGAAATAAATAGGTCAATGGCCAATTGAAAATATTTAATGTGTTTATGTCTATGGTTTTTTATAATGTTATGACGCGTGTACCACTCATCAAATATTCGGAACACTTCTGTTTAACCAACAGCATGGAAAAGTCTACAGTAAAATTATGTCTAAGTATTAAGTGGGTGCTTTAAGTGGGAACAATAGAGTAAGGCGCATTGTGTGTATATTTTTTCGTTTACTTTTTTGTGCAGCTTAAGAGTAACACCCGTAGATCATTACGTAAGTAAGTTATTGAAGACAAGGATATTGCTCATTGAGCTATTGAATTGAAGCGTTCAGAGCAAGGTTTAGCCAATACACAGAGATGAATAACCCTATATACTCTGCTGAGTCGACAATGTAACCAATAAACTTCAAGGGGTTATTAGTGTTCCGTCCTAATTTTATGAGTCAAAAGTTGGAGCATCTTGACACAGAAAACATTTTTAAAAGGGTGGCTTAAATTTTTTATGCACATTTGCAACCTTGAAATAAAAAATATTTATAAGGACTACATTTTTTTAAAATCTTTTCTTAAGGCAATTCAACAATTCTGCCGCTTAAATGAAGACTATTGTATGTCTACCTGGGATAATTTTTCTTTATAGCTAAAAAAGCAAACAACAATTTACTCAAACTTCGTTCATACGATAAACCTAGAATTATGTTAACGCAAGAATGGGACGAGCTAGAAAAATCTATCCTGAGGCAGAAAGATGCGCTTCCTTTTACTCTCTTGTGCTGATGATACAAAATACTCGATTTTGCCATTTGTGCACATACGATATTTTTCCTTATTGCGGAGGGAGCTTTTCGCGATATAGGTCCATAGTGAGGTTCAGGTAAACGTATTTTTACAAAAGTATGTATATACGGTTTTAGAATACTTTTAATTAATATGTCTGCAATAATTACGCATCGCTCTGGCCCACCATTACTCTGAAGTGTAGAGTTGTACGCCTTTTTGTGGAGAGGGAATGTTGGTGGGTATGAGTTACTTGTTCAAAAATTAATCCATAGAAAGCAACTGGAATTCACCATAATCTTTATGGTTTTGTTTTGGATAATGTTTGTGTTGGGGTGGCGGAGGTTGGGGGGTAAAAGCTTGAGAGTCTTAACTTCTTGAAACCTTAAACCATTTAGCCTAGTCTAATGCCTCTGTAACTCCGTTCAATGTTTTGCCGCTACTGTAACTACAAGGTCGACGAGTTTTGCTATAAATGGTGCTATTTAGTGCGCCTGTCAGGAGCCTGCGGTTGGGATTTTCCCGAAGCGATTTGCTGCCTGACTGCTCGCAATGTAGGGTCACTGGGTGACAAACTTCACTTAAAGCTTAGGCTCACTGAACGCAGCGAACGTTCAGTGCAGTCGCCACAAGTTCTTAGATTGTGTGGGTCAAAAGATTTGTATGTTTATGTACTCAGGAATCAAAAGATAATAACGCTTACCAATAAAAACATCTCTGGAGATTTACACTTACTCTTATCAAAGGTCTAAATTTAGCTCATACATCTAGATAAGATCTGTCAAGAGTACAAACAAGGGTATAATGCAAGCATAGCGTACAGTATTCAACTTTATTGGACTGGTATTAAGACAATGAAAATGCTCCTAAAATTTTGCCGTCTTTCCATATAGCGATAAAGGCCTGAAAGTAGGTGAAACTAACTAAAGATTTTACGATAGTAATGTTGTTTGAAAGAGCCATACATTTAGACCTACTAATGTTTTGTAAATAAAATGTGATCGATATGCACCAGAATAAACGAAACCGTAAAAATTACTACAATACTATAATGTTCCTTTTCATTACTAACTTTGTCCTCTCTGCCTGCAATATACGCTAGTAAAGATTGAGAATTTGTCATAATGGCACTTTGGAGCTAAATAATATGCAACGGTTTTCGTTCAGTCCATGTTCAAGCAACAATATTTCTCTGAAGATAAGAAAGTGTCCGCGAGGTGGTGTGTGTGTGGATCAGTTGGAATGACTTAGAAGAAGGAGATTATTATTGATTTCAGAAAAGAAAAAAAAAACGACACTGCTGTCTGTCTTTATAAATGACGAAGAAGTTGAGCGCCTAGTATCTTGGAGTAGCTACTGAGGTTGGTTGGTTGGTTGTTTGAATTTTAACGTCTCTTTTCAACTACAAGGTTATATCAGAGACGGCGCTTGGGACAATTGAAAGCGTGCTGCCACAATGTGATATACGGAGCGCTGCATACACCACACCCAGTCACATTTTTCTGACACCGGGCCGACCAGACTTAGCACTAAATCCATAATGCCAGACACCAGGCGGATCAGCTACTAATACCAATTTTAAAGTCCTTGGTTTGACTCGGCCCGGGATCGAACCCGTACCTCCCGATCTCTGAGCGAGTGTCTTTGCCGCTAGGCCATAGAGCCGGTAGCTACTGAGGAATAAGCTAGACTGGAAAGCTCACTTATGGCTCTTCAAAAGAAACTGAACTTTCGCTTGTATTTCAAACTCTTTGTACGTAGATAACACGCTCTTTAGCCTCTTCTATAAAGCAATAATCGAGAGCGTTGTCTGTTTTGCGTTGGTTGGTTGGGGAGAAAACGTACACTAAAACATAACAAGAAAATTTGAGTCAATTATTGGGAAATATAATAACACCTGCCAACAAAAATAGCGGGCTCCTAAACCCGAGTTTGTAAAACTAAAGCAAAATCATTTCGATTTTCAAAATGTTAACACCACCTATTGTACAGCCATAGTTATAAGTTTCTCTGCATGCTCAGAGAGGCTTTAAGCATCAAGTGCGGACTATAAAGCTATCGAAAACTTACACAGTTATATTAAAATCATTTAACTGTTGTTCATGCTTAATTTTGCTTTTTATATGAACACATTCTCCATTCTTTGAAGTTTATAATGTTAATAACTTTCTATACTGATAATAATGTGTATGGTACACCTTGTACATCTATGTTGATTTTGCAAAAACTAAAACAATGTGCCTCGTGAAAGCTCAATACATATTTATATATCATATTTGAACATTAAAAAAGTGGAAAGAACAACGAGAGAGACAGGTTGACAAAGTTTTACCTCTCAAAAAGCCCTAAGAGATTTAAGACGACATAAGTTCTTGCGAAAACGAGAGAGGTGCATTTAGCTAAAAAAAACCAGCGGAAAAATAAAGCAGAAAGGGGTGGTGGGGACTGAGTGTGAGTGGTAGGTGTCCTCAATACAGCCACAGATTAAAAAAAACCCTCTCTTTCTCTTATTTCCCTCACACACACACACACTCTCTTTCTCTATCTCTCTCTATCTCTCTCGTTCTCTCTCGTTCTCTCTCTCTCTTCTTCTTTTTCTTCTTCTTCTTTTCTCCTCTCATTTTACCGGCTGTGTGGCCTATCTGTAAGACACTTTTTCAGAGATCGGGAGGTGCGTGGTTCGATCCCCGGCAGAGTCAAACCAAGGACTTTAAAATTGTTATTTAGCAGCTGATTCCGCCTCGTGTCTGGCATTGTGGATTTAGTGTTAAGTCTGGTCAGCCCGGTGTCAGGATAATGTGACTGAGTGTGATGTACGCAAGCGCTCCTTACATCACAGTGTCGCAGTACGCTTTCAATTGTCCCCAGCACCGCCTCTGATATAACCTCGAAGTTGATTGGGACGTTAAAATTAAAAAAAACAACTCTCCTGCGTTCTAGCTTTCTATCTGTCTCTCTCTCGCTATCGCTCTTTGACACTACCTCCAGTAGTTGCAGATTATCAACCCATCAATTATAAAGAAAGAAAAAGACAAAAAGAAACAAGTATAAACTGCAGCAGTTTATTCACAGTATTCATCACTAGTTGATTAAAACGTATGTTTTGCTTCTATAAAATTAAACATACGATTTCGCTGCTGTCAAAAGGGCTTATTTTTAGAACATTAGTCGGTATAATTCTCGAATTTACACCGAGATTTTTATTTTCGTAAAGAAACAGATATCATGACAACCAATACCGTAGCAACATGAGAGGTATGTAACATTTATAGTGTGTATATGTATGCATAGTACGTGCGACATCAGCAGAAGTTGCAATAGTAACAGTAATAGGAGGAGAAATAGAAGTAGTAGTAGGAGGAGGATAAATGGTTTTGGTGGTGATAGTAGCAGTAGCAGTACCAGTGGTACTGAAGTAGCAGCAGTAGTAGTAATAGTGATAGTAATGTTAATGGTAGTAGAAGAAGTAGTAGTAGTAGTAGTAGTAGTAGTAGTAGTAGTAGTAGTAGTAGTAGTAGTAGTAATAGTAGTAGTAGTAATAGTTATAGTAGTAGTAGTAACAGCATCAGCACCACCACCAACAGAGCCGTTGTAATTGCTGTTGCATGTATTTTCTGTTAATGACTGTGCATATTGTTTCTACTATAACAATGACGCCATCAAATTAACAAAGAAACAAAACGAACAATGAACAAAAACAAAGAAAAAAAACGAACGTGACCGAAAGTGAATTGAGAGAGTAGCTTTTATTAGATGCTGTGGGACGAGACATTCCTGTATAGATTCCAGCACTCGAATTCTCTAGCTATCGACATGATTGGCATTGTCCAAATGCCTTCGACCTGATATGGGTTTCGCTGTATTTATATTCATGTACTTAGCATTATTGTGGTGGTTGAGTTTTAATACATGCACATCACGATTTTCTTATGGGAATTCAGATTTTTTAAAGGAGGCCGAAGAAGAAATAGAAAGGCAGAGGTTGCCAGGGATGGGTAAGGGGCAAGGTTTAGAAAGAAACAGATAGGGTAAAGTTGAGTTCAAAAAGACCGGGATAAAGAAGGTGTTGAGAAAGATGGAGGTAGATAGATGGATAGATAGATAGATAGATTGATAGATAGATAGATAGATAGATAGGTGGATAGATAGATAGATAGATAATTAGATAGATAGATAGATAGATAGATAGATAGATAGATAGATAGATAGATAGATAGATAGATAGATAGATAGGTGGATAGATAGATAGATAATTAGATAAATAGATAGATAGATAGATAGATAGATAGATAGATAGATAGATTAAAATGGTAAAAAGTTAGACGGAGAGCGAAAAAAATTGTTAATAGAAGGAAAGCGAATTATTGGATACATTTCCTTTACGCCTTCAAATTCTCGAACAAACTTTGGAATAAGGGACATAACTTAATAAGCTATTGTTTGAACTAGCTAATTTAGCCTTCATTGAGGTCCTTTGTAGTTTTTTGTCGGTTGTGGGGCGTCAAGTAAAATAAGAAGTCATTTTTAGACTGCTTCATTTTAGCATCGGTTTGAATATAATTTATTTAAATTATTATATACAAAAGATTGGAATGAACCACAGGCCTCTGTGAAGCCCACCATTTTTTTCTAAACTAAAACAAAGTCTGGAAGATTATTGGCTCGATAGAGAGCTCTATGCTGTATCAACTTTCGGCATGCTTGAACTGATTGTCTTATAAGAATTTGCGGCGAAACAACGAGTTCTAGATCTTATATCTCAAATCAGTTCGAGACGTCGCTTTACTATAAAACCCTGTCTGCTTCAGAGTAACTATCCCGTGCTGGCTTGTGGTTAGACAGGGGAAGATAGACCTTTAATGTTCTTTGCAAACGGGGAACATTTCGACTTTTTAACAAAGACACAGAATAACAGATAAAACAATACAAATATTCATATTTAAAAAAAACATCATAATTACCAACTGCGGTTTTCGAACAAAGAGCGCAAAATTATAAAATGAGCTCAGTATTTCTGGTTTTTCCCATTTTATCCTATACCTTATCAGCATCATAATTATGTACATGTCATGTCGTGTCAACACCTACAACGAACGGTAGTACCGCCTCCCCATAACTGACATGTAATGACTAACTTTATCTTTTGCATTATAGAATAACGTTGTTTTATAAACAACGAAAGAAATCATAACAGAACTCATTCAATAATGTACACTTGAGTTATTGGCCGAATGGAATGTAGGGCAATGATGACGCAAGAAACAACCTTGGTTATTGATAATAAAGGTCATGACCCCTTTCGTACGGTAACTGAATTGGTCTTTACTTTACCTTTATTTTCATTAGTTTTATGGGGGCCGCATGACAACTGTGCGACCCAAAAAAAATGTTCAATTGAAGGCTCTTTTTTGCTTTTTGGGCTACATCTTTCTTCAAGAGTATATTAAGTCTCATAAGTTGCTCTTGTCAAATGAATACAGTGTGAAATATCTCATCAGTATTTTTGTTTTTGCTCTGGACATTTCCTTTTTGTTTCAATATGGCAGTAATATGGAGAATACGCTGTCCAGAGGC
The DNA here is from genome assembly GCA_019649035.1 of Elysia marginata. Classification (NCBI taxonomy): domain Eukaryota; kingdom Metazoa; phylum Mollusca; class Gastropoda; family Plakobranchidae; genus Elysia; species Elysia marginata. Next base: position 63,238 of record BMAT01001366.1, on the reverse strand, counting down.
AGATCTCGTGCCATGTACATCGGGAGTCCAAGGTTCAAAACTTAAAAAAAAGTTTTTACTTTAATCTTTTTTAAAGGGAGGGGTATACTGTGACACAATGACTTTCCTTAGAAACAGCGTTTCACATACGTTTCTCTGTCTTCTTCAATTGTAGAAGAGTCCTCAAAATAGACAGTTTCAGACAGTGAATGCGTGAAATAAATGAATGTAGTCATAATTATGCTGTTATCTTTTGAAAGGCTTGTTTGTGACTGCAATTTGCTATCTATTCATATCCAGTTATAATAAAATTTTTAAAATCAAATAGGTTAACAGTACATTGCCAGTGCTTTAGGGATAGTAATCTGAAAATGTGTAAGTATGTATGTCTGTGTGTATATGTTTATGTACGTTTGTACAAATCACTGTATTCATTGTCATGGCGTTGTATGCTCAATGTAATTTATATTGATTTTGGATTTGTAGGTTGTCAAGGTGTAAGAAAACTGTGAATAAGATTCTCAACACAAATCTCTCTTCCCCCCCCCTCTCTCTCCCCTCTCTCTCTCTCTATCCCTCTCTCTCTTTGTCTGTCTATCTCTCTATCTCTCTCTGTCTCTCAATCCCTCTCTCTGATCTTTCTCTCTCTGTCTTTCTCCTCTGACTTTATTCTCTTTTTCTCTCTGTCTTTCTCTCTCTTCCTCTCTCTTGTTATCTACCAACCTTCATATACATTAGGAGTAGTAGTTGTAGTATTAGTAGTAGTAGTAATAGTAGTATT
>BMAT01001362.1:76968-105714 GCA_019649035.1 Elysia marginata | reverse complement strand
GGGGGGGGCCTTTATTATGTTATTGTGTCATCACTAAGTTTCTAAGAAAAAGGCTAGAGGGCAAAGGTCTTTATTAAACCTCTCTATATGCCTCTTTGTTCAAAGGCTTTTTTCCACAGCATTCTATGAGCTGGGGATTGATATAGTGTGTCTGATGCTTTACATTAGAATTAATAGAGGTATGTTACTTCATTCTCATGCATTGTGTTGATTCTCTACCACTACTTCCTATTCATTTCTACTTTGAGTTATGTCCCTCACCTTGCGCTTGGTGCCAGAGCCAAACATGGGCTTGTCACGGTAAAAGAAGAGCATGATGTCTTTGTCTTGTTTCTTGTGGATGAGTGGAGCTTCCTTGTCGTCCTCCTGGAGTTGAAAGAAAACATACGAATATGCGGAAATAATGAAAGGCACTGGTTAAATCCATGAATTCTGAGACTCAAAGACAAAACAGCGTATTGTCACCACGCAAGGAAAATGACATGCCTAGTTTTTTATAGCTTTAATATAATTATGCTCAGACCTAATTTGCCTAACTCGGATCCCAAGTTATGCTATTTCCGTTTTTTAGGCATTTGAATAAAGAAATTGTTAAGCGCAGTAAAAATATTTTTCTATCGAAAGATGGGCAACAATCTTATGAACACTTCTTTAATCCAGCAACCTGCGAGCGTTTGCTCTTCGGCCCATCTTATGAACACAGGGGCCTACTCGTGTCAAAATGGTATGTATCTGTGAAATATGCCATTTTCATAGTGCAGTGATATCTGATTTTATCATGGTTCAAGTTAAAAAAGCTTTTGTTGCATAAGTTTGCTGTTCCCCTATTTCAAAACAGAACTTGATCTATCATTATGACTTTATAAATTTTTAACACAAATTGATAACAAAAATAATAACAACAACAAAGGGTCTGAACTCAAATTTACAGCATTTATACAGCGTTAAAACTATCTGAACAGGCATGCTGTAATTTTTTTTCTGCTATCAGATCACACCATCAACCTGATTCCTGGCTGACCGTCTGTTCGAATAATATTGGTTAAACAAGACATTCATTGCGGGTTATCTACCTTGAAAGCAAGATCCTGATCAGAGAGGTTGATGATCCAGTACGGGCTGTACACACTGAGGTCAAAGCTTCCGTCTCGCTGTTTGCTGTGTAGACCCAAGTCCTGAGAGGAGTAAAGAGATCCATGGCGGTGAAGATGTTGAATGCAAGATGAAATCACAATTGAGGGGTTAGGTTGTTTGAATTTTAGCGTCTCTTTTCAACTACAAGGTTATATCAGAGACGGCGCTTGGGACAATTGAAACCTTGCTGCCACACTGTGATGTAAAGAGCGCTTGCATACACCACACCCAGTCACATTATCCTGACACCGGGCCGACTAGACTTAGCATTAAATCCATAATGCCAGACACTAGGCGGATCAGCTGCTTATACCAATTTTAAAGTCCTTGGTATGAGTCGGCCAAGGATCGAACCCACACCTCCCGATCTCTGAGCGAGTGTCTTACCGCTAGGCCACAGAGCCGGTTTCAAAATTGAGGGGATATCAGGGAACAGGTGTAGAAGTGAGAGAAGGTGACATATACTAATGGAGAAAAAGCTTTTGGAAAAGATGGAAATAAAAAAAAAATAACCATGGAATATTTCAAGTAAAATAATGTACACCAAGAGTACAAAGTCAAAACAAATGACAAAAAAGAAAGGAACAAAAAAAAGGGCAATAAAAATCACAGTGACTCTTCTATAAAGCAGATAGGTTTTAAGCATTTCCTGTCCTTCTATCGGACGAAAGCAATGTTTCACACTGCATGAACTCTTAATAAAAAGTAAATAAAAAAATTAAAAACAACAATGCTTAAGAGAATTGCAAACCCTTAACAGCTTGTTTTGAAGATTGAAACGGTAGACAAAGGTTATATTATTCCAGGCAAACATAATTTATATTCTGAAGGAGGTAGATTGATGAAACAGTTATTTTAAAAGCAAAATAGCAATCATGTTGGATTTTTTAAAAAATGAGCAGGTTTTAAAGAGAGCTCTAAATAAAATTATGTCCATCCACTTTGCTTTAATGCAAAGTAAAGAACGTTTTTAAATGGCGCTTAATCCACCAAACTGCTCTAGGCACTTTACACAGGTTCTATAACAGCCCATTTTTCAAGTGCATCACTCATGCATACTGATATGTCTTTTACTGCCCATAGTCGGGTACTCCTTTATTGCCTATGGCAAAGAAATGACTCGTCTGTAAACAGACTTCCCCAAGGACTAAATTCAATTAGAATTTAAAAAAAACGGCAGCCCAATCAAACATGTCACCTTTCTTCGGCGCCATCTTGGATATACCAACCTGCCAAGACGGAGTTCAAACCCCTCCTGGTTTGAGAGGCAGATATCTATTCATAGATACAAGCGGCTTATGCACAAATAGCAGGAAAATTTTAACATGTCCATTAAGAGCTATGTCTGGCACTGAGAACCAAAAGCTGTCCCTATAGATTGTTTGATAGATCGACTAAAAAGATGGATCTAACTCTATACAAGGGCCTACATAGCTGTATGACTCAAAAGAAGAGTTTAATTTTCTTGAAATCTTAAACTCCAAAAGTTTTCTTTAGCATATGTCTTAACTTCTTTTTTTTTTTTCAAATCTTCCTTTTTGGTTAAAGAAAACTGCTATAAAAAATCGGAATTCCTGCAAAAATCGGAAAACTTCCATACCTTCTGCTACTTGACTTTAAGAGCACACAATCAGCAGTGGAATGCATGAAAACAAGCAGTTTTTCTTTTTAAAAAAGCGCTAAATCCAACACAAGGCTCACCCACTCTGCTTTACACTTTAAAATTAAGACTTAATTGTACGCACCATGTACACAGTCTTGCCACTGTCGTCTGCCTGGAAGGTGAGCACGCTCAGCTCTGGCACGTCCAGCTTGATGATCTTCTTGGCTGTCCATGTCAGACCTCGGTACTTTGCAATCTGATGATTGAGGTGAGGGAAACATGTCACATGCTACTTCTGACAAACTATGGCACACTTAGCACACGTTCTATTATTAGTTAAACCCCAGACTGCACATGAAGACTCAAGGGGGGAAAAACGACAGTAGTCACAAAATGACCCTGGCACAGAAAATCTATCATACAGAGTTACATTACACACCTAGATATCGTAAAACAATACAAAAAAAATTTTTTTTTTAGTAGATGAGGTTTTTGGGTAAAACAAGCTTGATGAAGTAAAGAGCTATATTGGGTGGTTTATTAACTTTTAAAAAGAGAAAAAAATTTTACTGAGTTTTTTGTGGGAATACTATCATTTTTATCTTCAAACGTAATAGCAGTTTATAAATCTCTGCGCACAGTGTTTTGCCTACACATTGACAAAGCTTATTGAAGCTGCCAATAAAAAATAATGGCATGGAAGAAATGGAATTGGGTGGCAACTTTGGCCAACCAGACAAAAGTTGCTCAAACTAGTTAGAATCTTTTAAAAACTAATAATTGCAGCCCAAAAAAAATCCTTTCAACTTGGAGTCAGACATTTTAGTGCTTTGAATTAAAAAAAAAACAAGAACAGACAATTTTCAGTCTTACAAATGGAATAAATAAGACTTAAAATGTCAAAATTTGCTCAAATGCTTGGTTTACTATGACCACCTCAGAAGTATAATAAAAATTTCAGACAAAATTTTACAAGCTTCATTGTCTTACTTGAGTAAAAAACATTTATGAATCCAGCAGTTCAAAGAAAAGCATCATAACAGTAATAACAATAGCTGAAATATCTTTTTACAAAATTTTGTCAAGAGACAGAGAGGGCGAGGAGGAGAGAGAGACAGACAGAAAAGCAGCGGAGAAGGGTTGGTAAAGAAAGCATTAAAAAACTGTTGAAAGCTTGGAAGACAAAACTAAAAGAAAAATAGAAAAGAATTCCTCCCGCACAATCGGTGATGAATTGAAATTTTCTTTGAAGGACAAACGAAGCGATGAAATACTACATTTTAATCTCCTATATAACCCTGTGAATTGTAAATGAGTGCAAAAAAAATGTACCAAAGTTCACAACATAACTTTAAATGATATTTTTTTTTTATCTCTCTGTTAGAACAACATTTAAAAAATAGAAACGAGAGGGTAATTAAAAAGAAATAAAGTCACCAACTTCCTTCAAAACAAAAATATTCACAGAAAGAAAGAAATAAGATAAGTTGTTAAAACAACATCTAAATAAGTAAAAAATTGTATATATTCAAATATAATTCCCTCCGGACGGCATTTGTTACAGACTAAGAGTAAAAAAAAAAGACGAAATGAAAAAAAAAGGATAAAGGGATATTGGATGTAGTTTCAGAACAAGAATTGGAAGGAAAAAGATAAGATACTTGGAAGTAAAGATGGGAGGAAAAAAGATTATAAAAAGAAAACTACAATAGCAAAATCGCCTTTCCCTTGCAGTCTGAAAGATTCTAAAGTATGAAATTAGCAATAGAGAGACAGAAAAGTTAGAAGGTGAAAACAAAAAATAAGTCACAAACTGCCCTCAACACAACATTAAAAGGAAGAAAGAAAGTGATTTCTTATCATCATTAAAACATTAAAACTGGTCAATTGACAAGGCGTAAGACAAAATTTATGTCCCCTTGAGATTCTTCTTGTCAAACCTTTGAAAGTGATCAATTGATAAGACAAAAGTTATGCCAGAAGGATTTATTCAGAAAACACCACCACACCACTTGAAATAAGCTGACACATTCAACCAACATAAATAAAATGTACAACTAATTTAAAAAGTTAGTAAAAATGTCAATGTGTTTCCAAATTTGAAAAGAAAAATGGGGGAAAAAACAGCAAGAGACAGGCTCCAAAATCTTTCCAAAACTAAAAAGTTAAAAATTCCATGGTACCAATTGAAGTCAAGTGGAGGGGGCAAAGTTTGGAAAGCAATTAAATATTCATATTCACAAAGAAACAATAACATAGTCAGAGTGGTAGTTGGCGTCAGTTCACCTCACAATACTTTTTTCTTTAATTAGTGTTCTAGATTTAGTCTAGTTTTGTGTGAGTTTGAAGTTCATCCAGAGTCTATTGGAAGTTTAGGCTGGATGCAAATAAACCAAGACCAATGGAAGATCCTCATTGCAGAGATAAGCAGAGTGGCCAAAGCTGTGTGCTAACAAGTGGTCCAAACAGTAAAATATTTAACAATAGTCTAGGGTGGCTCCAAAATTAATTATGTACCCATGTGTCATTAACAGGGTTTAAACGACTGCAGAAAATGGAAAACGGCAACTTCTTAAAAGGAAATTAAATGGACTGAAACATGTTTTGACGACACACTCTTCAATTATGAGTGAGCTGTGAGCAAGAAGCAGACGGACTTTGCTTTTCGTCTGTGACCTACTGGCCCAGCAAAGAGCAAGGTGAAAGAGAGACCTTGACTATTTCTAAAACGTCAGAGTGTAAAAAAGTTGTATTAGATAAAAAATGTTTTTCTTCTCAGGGGCTTCAAAGTTGTAAAGCTTTGAAGCTTTTAACTTCAGCCTGATTCATCTGTATCTCCATCTCCCTCTCTCTCCTCCTGCTCTCTTTCATTTTCAGTCACAAAAATTTTTTTTTAAAAAAAGGTCAATAATATGAAGCCTATAGACATTATTGAAATACCTAAGTCACAAAAAAAATGACATATGAAAATTTTATGCATTTATTTAAAGTGATTTGGAATCCACAGGTGTTTTAAAATTATGGATTCTTTCTTTCTGAATTTTGGACAATGATAACACACAAAAAAAAATATTTTTTTTTTTCATATATATGACCTGCTTTGCAAGAATTAAATCAAAGTGTTTTGAGACAAAGGTTATGTTTGTTTCTTTAACAGTCATCCTTGATCATGTTGAGATATTAAAAGGGGAAGAGAAAAAAAAAACAGCATAAAACATGCACTACAAAAACTTTTAAAACCCAAGTTCCTGTACAAATGTTGAAGCATGCCAAAATTTCACAATAACCCTTCACCTATTAATGTCATGAACTTGGCAATGCTAACACCTTGAAATATAATAAGATGCTTGAAAAAAATATTTAAAAAAAAAAACCCATGTTGCAATAAAAAATATTGATGCATGCAAAACTCATCTTTGCTCAAATGTGATACGATAAAAAAAAAAGAAAAAGAAAAACACAAATAAATGAAAGGCAAAATGGTACAAAAGCTGAAAAAAATGCACACAAAAATTGGTTATGAGATATGACAATAAGTGGTGACTGAGATAAAAAATGAAACCCGATTAAAATGATGTACCCTAAGCTCCAGTGGACGCTGCAAGCAAAAAACAGGATTAAGATGATTCCTTCTGTTATAACCATTCACATACATGCGTTAAACAGTTCGCACATACAGATATAGAGAATAGTGGGACTGTTGCCTGCAACAACAACCTGCCTTGAAAATTGTGCCTTGACATACAACAGACCTGTAACACAGCCTTTAAAAATTGTCCATTTTGACAAAACGCACGAGCAGAAAAGATTTACAAAACTAGGGTCCCATAGGCCTAATACTGCTACAACCATAACGTACAGCGTACATCCTATCAGTCACAGCTGACATTAAAATCCAGCTGTGCTAGACCGTGTCTTCTAATAAAATAATAAAGGACTTATGTTGTATGTAATACATCACAAAGAGGTTAACACTAGATGTAGCTTTATGTTTCCTATAAGCTATGCTGACTCAAAGGCTTTGTGTTACTGGTCCACTGCGACCAAATACCTCCACCTTACAACTCTAGGCCACTTTCTTTATTTCTGATGGACATTTTTTTTTTATTGATTTTAAAAAAAATATTGATTCTTTTTTTTTAATAAATTAAACAAATGTTGGTTTTTTTTTATTGAATATTTTAAAATGTTGATTTTTTTTATTGAATAAAAAAAAATGATTTTTTTTTTATCTTAGCATGTACAGAATACTACTCCTAGTTCAATACATGGTAGCTGTTTCAATATTAAAAACTCATTCAAGATAATTATTGCCTTTATATCTAAGCCATTCATGCAGCAAAACAATTTAAAATTATGAAAGAAAATCATATCTGCACTGGGTACAAAGACTCACCCATGCAGTTAAAAAAATATTTATAAAATAAAAGTTGAATTAAATGTCATTCATAATAAGCAGCTTAATTAACTGAGACAAAAAATAATAAGCTAGCATGCTGCCTCAAGATAAAACAAAAATTATGTAGAAGACAAAAAAAATACTACCCATATTGACAGGTAGACAAACTAATTATGTGAAAGGCATTTTAATGCTATGTTAAAGCTATTAGATAGCGCTTGCAATACAATCAACAAAAAAGAAAGAACTGTGGCTATACAAATAGATACTTTAAACAGTGAAAATTGACATTTTAGCGGTTGCAGTAAGCAATGTTTATTTTAGCAGATTCACTATAAGTACAGTCGAAAAATCTATTTTCAGTTCAGCCCATTCTTTCTAGGTGTCCTATGATGGAAATTATGTTCAATGACTAGCACGTAACTTAATTTTTCACTTAAGTCAATGTTCATGGTCATATCAGCAGGGACACCGACTTAAGCAGAGTTGACTACATAACATAACACAGGTTTAACAGCACATAAGACAAACTGATTCATCTAAAACAAAAACAAAAAGCTAAACAATGGGCGAGGTAAGCTAACAATGGAAGATCCAAACATGGCTGAAACAGCGCAGCCTACCAATCAATAAGCCAAAAACAAAGACAACAGAGACATTTAAGCTACCTGTAGTTGGAGATTACTCATGTTGACGGCAGCGTGTGGTAGAGGGATGTTTAAGCTGGAGGCAAGAGTGCTCTCTTCTGGCTGGTTCTGATGATTAAAAAGAAAAAAGAAAAGAAAAGAAAAATTGTATGAAATTGTAAAACTTGGATAAATATCTAAATAAATGGTTAAAACCTGCGAAGAATGTTGAACAAAGAATGTAGAACCGAACAAAGATCTAACTAGTTTAAATCTGCGAAGAATGTAGAATCGGAACAAAGATCTAAATAAATGAGTCAAACCTGTGAGTAGTCTGAGCAAAGAATCTAGAACCAGAATAAAGGTCTAAATAAACTGAGTTAAAATCTATGAATAATGTTGAACAAAGAATGTAGAACCAGAAAAAAGATCTCAATCAACTGAGTTGAAATCTGTGAAGACTTGAGCAGAGATTGTAGAACAAGAATAAAGATCTAAATAAATGGGTTCAAACGGTGAAAAATAATTCAAGAACAATTAAAATATTTCAGTAGAACCAGAAGAAGTCTCCCTTATGTTAAAAGCAGTAAGTAATATAGCATAAAGTTCATAAATATGGTCTTGTATTACTGTACTGTATTACTTATTGATTAAAATTAACTGGATAACAAGAAGAAATGTAAAAAACCAGTAAGTGGTTATTCTGTGAAGCAAATTGAAGGGAAGGGGGAAGGGAGAGTAAAATTTTGTTGTTTTTTTTTTTTTACCATTAATAAGCTAAATTGAGTTAAAGCCCTTCATATAGATTTCCTGACAGTTAACTATAAACCAACACACTTTCTACATCAATTTGCAGGACGATCATTGTTTGAATTTAGCGTATAGTGAGGTGCTCATCCAAACCATTCTACATCAGTCCTGGTTAAAGACATGTACCTGATTTCAGTGAGGAAACTGACCTGGCAAAGCCAGCCTTCCAATGCTAGATGTCTTGATTCAATAGAGGAATTTCTACTACTTAACCTGTGTCTAGTACTAGAGTCAGGACGTTTTTTGTTTTGTTTAGTAAAACCCTTAAGATTGCCTATTAGACACAACTTCTAACCTATAACGAGTCCCCTCATTATCCCCTATATCTTGAATATTAAACAAAGCAGATAGAACAAGATAATAGGCCTACAAAGGGGAAGAATTGTATCACCTCGCCTACATAAAAATTATAAAGAATTGTTTAACAATAAATGGTAATTGAGGACAAAACAAAATAGAAAAAAAAAACAAATAATGATAAAAACAAAAATTGGACTCAAAATGAGTAAAAGTCGTTTTAAACCCACTCATCAGTTTTAGAAACTTTTTTTAAAACACTAAAAAAAGGTCTAGATTCAAAAGGTGATGGTCATATAATCCTGAAAGCTTATGCTTTCAATATGCGTTTTTTGGCCATCCTAATAGACTTGCCTTTATTTGTATTTTTCAAATTAAATCAAATTCCATTCTTTAAACAATACCACAAGTTTTTAGAAATTGTTGGCAAAGAAACGCAGAGGAACAGAACAAACACGAAAACTTTTAGTTACCCATAAGTGATAAGAATATTTTTTCTGCAAAGTCAACAAACGGGATATAATTAGTCATCAACGAAAGCAGGGAATTATTCGAGTGAAGCTGATGCTACTAACAATGTTCTTACTTCAAGGAATGACTACTTTTTTGTAATGAATGAAAACTCTTTGAATTCATTGTATACTACAATATATATAAATATATTAGACATTTAGTTGAAAATTTATGGTAAGGAGAAAAAAAAGGTCAACAATTTCTTCTAAGCATCTTTTTGTGTATCTCTCACTGACTGTCAAATATTTTCCTCTGTATGTGTCTTAACCCTCCCCTGAGGATCTAGGTTGTGCAACTTGGTCTAAATCTGCTGGAGGTTTTCAAAAGGTTCGAATATACTGAGGGAATGTATTATCTTCTCTGCAGATCAACTGGCTCCAATGCTTCGAAACACTCCCTTCTAAGTATTTTCCAAAGCATTACAGTACTCATAACGAGAGCACAATCCAACATTGATCATATTTTTTTGAAGTACTTGATGTCGACTGGTAAGTTTTTTTTTTTGTTTTTTTTACAATATATGTTTTTGGGGAAAAGATGTTTTGGTGCATTTTGCTAGTGACCTCTTCAATGTAGATCCAGATGTTAATTAATTTCCCACCCAGTTCTCTGATCACAGATATTTTCCTGTTGTCAAGTAGCTCACTCGATCATTTAAAGTTTGAGACCAGTACTCCATCCACAATTGTGGTATTCTGGCTTTAACATTACAGAAACTAGTACTGGTTGGCAGCACTATAGTTGTCTATGTATCAGTAATTTTTTTGGCTGGCTATTTTATCACAGTATTGATTCAATCCCTAGTAAAAGAACAAAACCAGAACATCATTGTCATGTAAAAATAGAGAATATATACTCTATTCCTATATCTAGTCTCTAAAGAATGGTTTGTTTTTTTTTTTTTAAAAACTTGATTTACACAATGTAAAAAAAAACACAAAGAGGACAAAAAGGGGGAAAATAAACAAGAGCGTCCAAAATCAAAGAGAAGTAAAACACAGATTATAAGAGAACTGCAGTTATGATTTTGTATACTGCGATAGTCTTTTTGTGTATAATAAATACTTTGATCACAACACTTTGCAAAGCGGCACTGTCTTCATTCATATGTTTATGTTTTAGAACCTGCTTGAGTGTGAACTGACAATTTGCTGGAACTGAGGGAGGGAAGATAGATTGTTGTTTGTTTTTTTTTAATCATTTAAGTTACTACAGTTTACAAACTGACAGTTTGGCGAAATTTCTGGAATATAGTAAACTGGATAGAATTTATGGACAGAATATAATTCTATTGGTACATCTGCATACTAGCCCCTGGCAGCAAATTGCAGTCCCTCACGGAAAGAGGGGCGATTAGAATCCGTTGGAAAACTTGAAGGAAGTAAAAAAAATTCGATAAGGCCAAGTACGCTGAGATAATATTTGTTTTGTTTTGTTATTATTTTTTCTATTCTAAGCTGCATGGGGGGGGGGGGTGTCCTTTAAAAAAAAACAACTCAAAAATCTGTCAGATTTAAGAAGTCAAAACTAGGTATTTCATTTTTTTAAACCGATAGACAAAGAAATAGCTACAAAAAATGAAAATACACAACTGAGGAATACATTTATATAATTTAATTTAACTGTCAAAAAAAAAAAGAAACCAAATCAACTTGAAAACCTCTTGCCTACCACATCATCATCGTCGTCTGGATAGGTCTGAAATATATTTTGCATTTGTAAAGGCTTCGATATCTACTGAACGGTAGGAAGATTGGGAAAGTTTGGAATTAGTAGAATAAAATTTTGGTAACTTAAGATCCTGAGAAGACATCGATTTATGAGAAACAGATAACGGTTATGAAAAACCACTGATGTTTGTGAGAAAGGGCTTTACAAAGAGAAGTTTGGCCTAGCAATCAGTCTATTCCAAGATGTCAAACAGTTCTACGATTTGTTTTCGAATTTGGTTTTGGGCTAGACCTTGGGCTACTAAGTTATAAGTTCAATCTTGTCGACAACAACTTCACTCCATCAACCTGGCCGCTACTGCTGGGTCTTACCTCTAGAGTGTAGGTGATCTCTAGCGGCAGCAGGTTGTGTAGGATGACGGTCGGGTGGAGGTGAAGGTTCACCATCTTGTCTCCTTTCTCTGCCTTCTCTGTCTTCCCTTCAGGCTTGGCGCCATGCTGGACGTTCTCAAAGAGTGGCACCACCTAGAGAGAAGGAGAAAGAGAGAAAAAACAGGAACCAGAGATGCAGATAAACAGTTTGTGATAAAAATTTGGTTTACACTAAAAAAATATAGAACCATGACAAGACCAAAAGATCTAATACTTACTTATCTTTCATTCATACTAATGAACAACGATAGTAGGAATTGGATCTTGGAAATTTTAAATTTGAGAAAGTCCTTTTGAAAACCATATTTCTTTCTTTTTCTTTTTCTCTATACTGTACATCAAAAAATATACAAAATCTTCCCACAAGTCGTTTGAAAGCTTAGAAAAATGCATTGTTCAATTATCAATGCCTCATAACAATTGAATAGTTCTCTCCTAAATCGATGTCACAACTTAGGAAACACCTACCTTTTACGCATTGCTTCATGCAGATTGAGCAGGTCTTTGTGTAGCTCAATAGGGAAAAATATATTACGCAGTTTTTAAAAAAACACTCTTAGACCACCTATGATACAAGATTCCACACCAATAGGCAGATTTCAGCCAGAACCATTGCAAAATCTTGACAAATTAGCTTTGATTTGCAGTTACCGGTTGACAAAAATTCAAGTCTACAGCTTGTCGCCTTAACTCCATGGCCCTAGCACCCATTAGAAGTTCCATTTGCTGTAAGATGACATTAATTTTCCTCCTACGGTACTTTATTATATAATTTCTAGAGATGTTATGCGCATAGAGCATTCTGCTTGAATGGGTTCAGCTACAGACTTGTATGCTAGAGCACAATGTGCACTATAAATTCTATTTATTATTAATATTATTATTATTATTATTATTATTATTATTATTATTATTATTATGACTTACATTGAAGTAGTAGGAGGGTTTGCCCTCGGTGCTTGCCTCACACGTGAACTGCTTGGCCTTCTTGGAATCGTTGATTGTCTTCCACTTAATGCATTCCTTACTGGCCGAGTATCTGAGGGTGCACAAGAGGAAGAAGTGTATTCCTATAGATCTACAACACATTTCTTAATTCTAAAATTATAAGCAGTATGGCTAATGCATTTTTTAAAAAGTTTTTTCGACATTGAAGTTGGATAGACTGATTTGATTTGGGTAATTCGAGCTTTGCTGTGTTTGCAAGGGTAAAATGAATCTATTCTTCCTGAAAATTTATTCCATTAAAAAATTTTTGGGTGAACAATACAAGAACATTTTTCTACTTTAATTATGTAAAGTGGTCTCCAAACAAATGAATATACCACAAAAATCACAACAAAAAACAACCTACCCAGAGATGAGGCATTTCTGTCATCAGGACTATTGTCAAAACATAAAGAGCAGAGAGCGTTTATTATAGAGCGCCTAGTCCATTAATATGATGTATGCGCTTTACATGGGTTCCCTGACAAGCCCTTACCAACTAAAAAAAAAACTTCTGAATTCCCAGAGAAGCAGCAGTGACAACTGGATCATTCTAGCTTACGGGCACGATCTTTCACTGCCTTTAGTCGGGTACCCATTTAATGCATGAATGAGGCGAAGAAATGTGTGTAAATAGCCTTTCTCAAGGAATAAACATCAACCTGCCAAAAGCAGGACTCGAACCTCAGACCTCTCAGTCCGAAAGCCGAGCGTCTACTACTAGACCACGACGCCACACATTTATTCTCCGTTATGTTAAAACACTTACTGAACCTCCTCAGTCTTGGGCTGGAAGAAAATCTCTCCAGTGGAACAGTACACGGCCGCCAGTGGAACAGGGAATGGCTGATCAGGATAGGCAACTCCGCAGTTCACCATGCCAGATGTGTCGTGGTATAGGACTTCCATCGGCACTTCTAGATGATTAGTCACCTGTCGCATTGACATAATGAGAGGAAAGAGTTATTAAAAGTTTCCCACTAAATTAACGATGGTGCACAAAAAATGTCTTAATTTGAGATATGTATTGAAAGAGCAAATTTTTATACAAATTTCAATTTTCATATTATAGTTTACTTATTAAGAGCTGTGAATCTATCTGTGCAAGATTTGAAACTATTTAAATCAGAAAAATGGTAGCTGCCATGAAACCACTTTGACTGTTCCTGTTGTTCCCATGATATAATTGTTTTTAAAAAAATTGGTACCAGACGTTTTGATGAATATTCTCACAAGTCCAATTGAATCATCAGGGTCATAATGTCGTCATGAGCATCACAATTAACTTGTTAGGCAATCCTTATAATTATGCACTTTATTTTCCCAACAAGAGCATACGCACCATGACGCACGAGGTGAAGGTCACGACCTTCTGACCTATGAGAGCCTCTATGGTTGCCACGACCTGGTACTGAGGAAGACTGTACATCACTTTCTTGGCTTTCTGGATGGGCAGGTCAAACTTTGTGGCCTCTCCAAGCATCTTTGGGAGAAAAGATTATGAGAAATAAGTCCGATGCCTTCAACTTTTTGACAGTCCAGGCCAATATTTTAGACCTCAAAATGTATCCAAAATATCTCAAGAATACAAAGAAAAAATTACTAAAGCAGGTATCAATGAAAATTGATCTGCTCTGTACTACATGTATTTTTCTATTTAAAAAATCAAATCTTTCCACAAACCTAAATACAATGGAGCGCAGAGTGCCCGTGGACTGTTATCATTTATTCCCCCTGTCCAACCACTTACCTGGAACTTAATGGTCTTCCCTGCCTGGTTCTGGGTGGACCTGATGACAGACTTGTACGCTGCGACTTCTTTAGTCGCCTTCAGGTCCATGTATATGTCCTCATCTGTGTGTACGTTGTCCAAGTCGGGGCTGCCATGTTCAGCTGAAGGCTGGAAGGTCAGGTTGAAATACACGTATGAATTTTTTTTAATAATAATATCTCTAATATCAACCTCTATAAGAATGATATCAGTCTTGTTGAAATACATATGTACTTTTTTTTATAACTGATTAAGTCCCATGAATCCTTCACAGCTCAATGGTAAACAATAGAGTCCAGAGAGCTGCTGTCACCAGCTTGGTCTAACTTTAGATCCAAGGCCAAGCAGAATTACAAAACTACCGTTGTTCGGTACAAAGTGACTCTGAATGGCTCATCACGACATTCAATTTGCCTTTGTGATTCCAGATGTGTAGAATTATATCTTGAGGTAATTTGTTTTAATGTGGTAAAGTAGGTTTAAATGTGGTCATAGTAGAAGTCATTCAGCACTATGGGACTCCAAACAGTCAATGTTTACACCTAATATCAACCTATATAAGAATTGCTAAAGACAATATTAAAGTAAAAGGCACTAATGATGAAAGATATTCTTGATGGGAATCAATAAAATAAATTATACCGTGGGATAAGCTTGGACAAATGAAAAGGTGGACCCACTGTACTCTGGGCTCAAAGGGTTAAGGTTCATGCAAGCCTGTCACAGCAAGAGTAGTAGCTCAGCTAATCAACAATTTGTAAGTCTTGTTTTAAAAAATGTAGATCTTACCACAAAAGAACTGTCCAGAATGAATGCCATATCTTTGCCCGTGCGGTTCTTGAACAAATATGGCACTATCTTCTGGCCAAGGCTGCCCTCCATATCTTTCAGTTGATAGGCATCGCTGAAAGCCTGTAAAACAAAGAGGGGTGGGGGGAGACTATTAGAAAGGAGATAGTAAAGATTGTTTTTCTTTTTAAATTAAATGACTTTCTGGCCAAATCAAATCCATTTCTAACTTTGAGAGATAAATTGTTGTTTTTTTTTCTATGCATAAGTTGGTTTTCTATAAAGTCCATAAATATCAAATTTGTGCATTAAAAAAAACGCCTGAATTACAGATAAGATGGGGGGGAGACAACTCACCGCTCCCAAGTTATTGAGAACATCGAGGCACGTTTTTGTCATGAGAATCTGCAGGGCATCCACAGCTGTCACATTGACCGTCAATTTTGGTGGTGGCAAGATGTTTGCGTCCTCATCTAGCAGTCCATGGTCTTCTGGTTTGATCACCTGAGGAAGAAATACAAAGTGGGAAAACATAAATTTCTTTCCACATTGACTCATACCTCCACTAAAAATAAACAGCGTTAAAACTTTATAACACCCTTAGTCTAAAATCGTGGATAAATAGTGGAGATATTGACTGTATTGCATTGTCAGTAATTGTTGAAAAACAGAAAATAACTGGAAAAAAACAGCATTCCTGAAAAGTGTTATCAGAGAAGCTTGAAATCAAATTTGTTTAAAAAATGCCTGAACTTTTTAAAATGTTAAGCGTTCACCTTGCGGCACGGCAAATTAGAAGTACCATGACTAAATAAATTCACCAACTGATCAAGGATAATTTTTAAAAAAAACAAAGTAAGATTACAATGCTGGAACTCTCGCAAATGCCGTATTTTCCGGCAATACAGAAACTTATCATTGGTCAAGGATGAACTTTTATTAATATTGTCTAAGATTACTGGTATGTTGAGAGTAAAACCAAATTCTATGAGCATCGTGGCTTTCCATGTACACTAGAAACTGCAGAGTCTGCAACCTAGTCTTAATATACATGTACATCCTCCATGAAATAACTTAAAATAATGTACTCAAGAGAAGAAAGTTAATGTAACAGTCAAGACAGTTTGTTATTATGGGAAGACTAGAGTCAAAGAGTTCTCTGCAAAGTAACTGACAAATAATGATAATTCACTTGTAGAGCCACTTAAACCCGCTTTAAGAGTGCTATGTAGCGCTAATACATACATTATCAATAGACAAATTATAGAATGGGAACAGAGTTATCATGTCTTGCCACCAGTCCAAACGAGGTGGAAGCCGTATAATTGAACTTTGAAAACACCTTTGAAAAGAAAATTTACTTTTTTCTTTTCTCTGCATTGTAATTTAAAACAAGTTATAATTTATATCTACTGATAAATTTCAGGCAATTTTTGAGGTCCTGAAATCAAGAAAAATACACTGCTTTACATAATGCCTAGAAATTTGAAAACTGCAACACTCGATGGTAACTAGCAACTTGTTAGTTCTGGTTGCGAGACATGTGATGTGTGGTAAACTAACGTAATCTGTGGAAATGCAACTCAAATTTTCTGAAAATAATTGAAAATCCTTGTGTTACATTTTTTCCTAAATAAACATATACAAAACATCATTTAGGGGACAATGAAAGCTCATAGTTCACAGGATCAATCTTGTTCAAATTAGTGCGTTCCTTCAGTTTCTCAGACTTAAAAAACGAGGGGGGAAATTGGAAAATAACTGGGAAAATAGAATCCCAGGGTGCAGCAACACCAGATATCTCTCAATCTTACCTCGAGACCGATGCTCCACTTGTGGTAGTCGCCCCTGGTGTCCAGCACTGGCTCTATCAGAGGCTCCCAGACACCGATGCTCTCATTGTTGTAGGCCACCTCCAGGCCCAGGCTGCTCTCAATGTACAGCTGGGTAGAGACACACACAGAGCAAACAAAGTTTAATTATACAGTGGAAACCTCAATCATCGACGTCTGATAGCTTCAAACTTCTCATAAATCGGGGCTGGGGTGAGGGTTTTTTCCTTTTATACTTTGTTAAGAGTTGATTCAGGTTAATGAATTTTGATTCTCTTAAATCATGGCCTCCACGCAATTTTCTTTCTATTGCCCCCAAATTTTTTTCCTATAAAACATGTTAACACCTAGGGCTCTTGACCAACACTCATTAAGCACCAGGGTTGCAAATTTATGCAAAAAATTTACGTTAAAAAAGTTACAATGGTGTTTCTTGTTTCATAAATGTTCATATTGTTTCACATGACTTCAAGTAATACTTTATTTTTTAATGAATTTATTTTTAAAATGTGCAAAACGTGGATTTTGCATGCTCAAACAACTGAAGAGTCTTGGGGCAAAGCACAACAAATGCCATCATTACCCTGTTTTAAATTTTACTTAGAAGTGATAATTCCATTGTTTTGAAAGTTGTGACACAGCCTTGGGTAACTCCATGGAATTTTACCTTTCCTGATAGATAAGCAAGATGAAAAAGGACTAAAAAATTATTACCAATATTTTTAAAACGCATGTGTCTCATTTAGCCCTGCAAACCCTTCAACCTGAAAAAACCCAGTAGAAAGTGAGTTAAGGACTTTATCGTAATGTTAAACCGATCTCTCACCTCTGAACTCCAGTTGCGAACCTCAGCGGTGAACGTGGACTCAACAATTAGGAGGGGGACAGTGCGGTGACCAACGCCTCCCTCGAGCTTGATCACCAGGTTGGGTGCTGACAGCATCAGCTGGATGGGGTGGGATGGCATAGGAAAACACTCACAGTCAGTAATAGGGTATTCACAAATTAATTTGTTAAATCTAGCATTTAAACTTGGTAAAGAGAAAAACCCTGATAACAAATGTCATTTAATTTTTTAAAAACAATTCCCTTAAGTTTAAACTCAATATTTTTTGTCCCTCTTGTTAGACCTAGAGACATCCCTGTTTTTCACTTGTAGTCAATAAATTATTATTCTTAAATTCATGAGCAAAGATTTTGTGAAACACTTCAGCCCTCTGATTTAAATTTGAACTTATTGAAGTCATCATTGAAATTGAGAAAAATTATTTCTTTCTGAAAATTTCAATCTATATTATGTTAAAATTTACGAGTAGTCACAACCTCCAAAGCAAACACTTTCACTATGAGTGTTGGAACATGTTAATGTTCAGATCTGCAGAAAGTCTCACCAATCTACTGTTCCAGAAAACTGTGATACAACAATTTAACGGTTTTTGTAAAGGTAGTCCAATAGGCTGACATTAATAAACTTTCTGAACTCAAAAAACTTTTACAAATGCAATGAAAACATTAAGACTACCATGCCCCCCAAAAAAAACAAATAAAATTTACTTTTCAAAATTTCTCTCTTTTAAAATTTATATAATGTCATACTCTCAATAATCTAAAAAATCAGAATCTCTATATGTAATGATTATAAAGAGGAAGAAAGAGACAATATAAAGAAAAATAAAGAAAACAAAGGAAAGACATAAATATGCTACTGAATTGTTTTCTCTGTGTATTCGATTTGCATCAAGCCTGTTAAATAATGATGAAAGAATAATGATGGTAGCGATAGAGAAATATAAGCATGTATAGAAAGATAGTTCAAAAGGTATGAAATGAGATAAACACTAAAGAAAAAGATAATAAAAAAAAGACATGACGGAGAATGTCAACTGTGCATAAGTCATTAAATGAAAAGGAATAGAACTATATCTTCTTCCTTTATCTTTTTTTCAAGCTATGTTGTGTGTCAGTTTTGTCTGATTTTTTTTCCATATCAAATTTTATGTAAATCTACCAGCACAAAAAGAAATAAAACAGACAATAAACAAAACAAGGTTGTTAAACACAAACCATCTTATTTATAATAAATACTAAATACTAAATCTAAAAATCACAGAAAGTGGTCATAAATAACGCATTACACCAAGAAGAAAAAATCAGCACAGCAAAAAAAAAAAAACAGGGCAGCTTTGTGCACTGAAAAAAATCATAACTTAAATTGAACCTGTGGTTAAAAGAAAAATCACAAGGATAATAGTAACTTTTAAGATAGCAAGGTGCTGATATCTAAAATAGAGCATTTTTATAAGCTTCCAAATGTTGAAAATTGTATGCTGTTCCCATAATTCTCTGAGAAGACATTAGCATTTCTATTGGTTTAGAAACTAGAGAAAATAGGATAAAATCTTTTATTAAAAGGTGTGTTTTTTTTTTAATTTAAATAAAAGTTTCTTTCAACATTTGACTCCTTCTCACTGACACTGATACAATAATTCGCATCTTATGGACAGCTGAACGAGCCCCAGCATATAGGATTTTTGAATGATGACATTCAAAGGTTCACGTGAGGAAGGTTTAATCAATAAAAAAAATCTAAGGTGTACGGTGAAAGGGAAATCTTACCAACGTAACAAGTACAAGATATACACTAGTATAAATTTATCAATAACAAGAGTTTTTAAAAAAAGACAGATCAGTTCAAAACATCTATCAGATGTCGCTTGTACAAAAAATGGGTGGGGGGAGCAACAACACTCAAGGCAAAAAATTCACACAGACCATTTTAATGTCAAGCTTTATAAAAAAAAAATGAAAAGGAGAATAATAAGGAAACATGAGAGAGGGTGATATTACCAATTACATATCAGTCTTTGTGTCTTTTGCCAGTACTGTCAACGGATCTTGTGGCTTGTGGCAGTATCTGTCATTTCTGCCAAGTATGCTACCTGCATTTGTCAGATCTGTGTAATGGCTCATAGCTTGTGCAGGTCTGCCTTGATTGTGAATTTCCATATGTAACTGTTAGTATGGTCGTTTTTAGATACTTGCTGAGCTTCAGTGGGATGATTTTTGCTCTGTTTTCCTCTGGTTTTATTCCAGATAAAAGTAAGCCATGGAGCAGAGGTGTCATGTTATGGAATAAGTTCACAAAATAATGTCTTGCATTCTGACCAAATGAGTCGTAAGTCAAAAGGCTTTGTTTGGAGATATAGGTTTTAAAGTTTTGTGGATGTTTAGAAGTCAAAAAATTTTTGTTTTCAGATATTGACGCTAAAACCATTTCTAACCGGTTTCCACACCTAATTGATGTTTGAATTTCATTTTTAAGGTGTTTAATTTTGATTGATATGGTAGCTAAGGCCTCAATACCTTTAAAGTCGTCTAAACTATAAATGTTGTTTTCTCCCCCTTTCTGAAATTTCACAAGTTCTAACCCTCTCAACTTCAAACAGCTATAACTTCATAAAGAAGCATGGTAGAGCTTTTCTGTTTGTTGTATCTAGAAGTAGTGAAAATTCGCTTTTCTGACTACCTTCCATTTTCGAGTTGACTCATTTCGACAGCTTGCAAGACAAATATGCTCCATGGCCTCCATCTAGATAGCAGAATAGATTGATGTGAAGCAGTTTCACGACAAGTTGTTTATCAGTAATAGTCTAAAATTTCGATAACTTGAGTCAACACAAAACAAAGAAGAAAAAAAGACATGCTTACATATATATACATACAAATAAACAAGCCAATAAGGATGGCAAAACAAATTACAAAAATTACAATAATATACCACAAGCAAAAAAAAGTGTGCATAAAATAAAGGTTTACAAGAGGCAAAATACAAACAGCAAAAACTTCAGAATCCTCTATCCTTCTCCTCCATGAATATTTGAGGAAATTATACTGCCCAACACCCAATGCCTTATTGGTGGACAATTTTCACAAATGTTTTAAGTCCTAGAAGTGTTCATAAAAGGGAAGTTTTTTTTCTTCCCAGGACTAACGCTTAATAATATTATGATGCAAAAATTATTATGTGACACCCTGAAATTAAAGCTTTTTTTTTTCCGTTTTGTCATTTTCAAAATTTTATGACAAAGGTGCTATTGTTTCTCAATGTTAACAATAACACTATGTAAATTCATTTGGGCAGGGTGGAAGATATTTTTTCCCCAGAGAATGCAGCACGGCCATACAAATATTTAGTTATTACAGAAGTCGTATATTGCAGAACAAAAATTATGTAAATTTGGGCTTCAAGCAACTTTGAACCTGCACTCATGATGGCTTTTGTTTTTTTTTATGCCTCATTACTGCGAAAAGCTTTTAGAAACGCTGAGAAAAAAATCCAACTTGATTAGTGGTATCTTCCACTTAATGTTTATGGCCTGCTTACGCTATCGGCATAAAATTGAAAGTCTTCTGATGACAAGACTGAATTCATGACGGCAAAACAACTTTTTGTATAAAGCAACGGGTCTTCTATGTGCTCCCTCATGCCTTGAACCCCCCAAAAAAGTGTGCATGTTGCAAAGTGTTTTGGTCTTGAAGCCCTAGGACTTAGGTTTAGATTTCAGAAAAGTCCAGTTCTAGTAAAGTCTACATTTAAAACATTTAAGGGATTTCTTTTTTACATTTCTCAGCCTGGCATAGAATACAACATTTTTGTTTCATTCTTGGAGCCGATTGAATCTCAACACAAGACTGCCCGTGACAATGCAAGTTCAGTATCTGCAGTGAAAACCACATAGGAGATAGATCTAGTGCACTTTGAGTTTTGAGTTTGTCCTCATCAGAATAAGGTTTCCATGTTAAATGTTTCCATAATAAATCCCTAGTTCCAAAGGAGATCTTTATTTATGCTTGATTGATATCAGTCTTGTCCAAAAAAAAATTGTGTGCGATTATATTATAAAAACTAAGCTTAGAACTAAAGCCGAAAAAAATAACTTAACAGGCAACAACATCAATAGTAAAAAACAATTAGTTACTTCGTGGGAATGGAAAAAAAATATGACATTATGACAACCATGCCACATAGATCTAGGTATATATGGTGCAATAAGGGAAATCATAATGAAAAAAATATGACATCTACTACAACATGAATTTGTTGGGAGCATACCTTTTCAGAAGGGGGTGCCTGACAAAATATAGAATTGGCATTGAAATGAGAAACAACTGTTACATGGTGAAGGCTAAAACCATGGGTAACATCTTTAGATAACATTGATTAGGCTGGACAAAGACAAAAAATCAGATAAGAAGTGCAGATTCTTTCTTCTGGAAATAGATATGAGGTTCACAATGGGCAGAGAATATAAAAACTTAAGCTGCTGGCACAAAATCAGGTCTTCCTTATTTTTACTGCCACAGACAACAAACTAGTGAGAGAAGGTGCCCAAGATTTTAAACAGTAGGATCCCTCAGCAAAAATTAGCACAATATTTTCAGATTTTATTTTGTCTTAGGACTCAAGCATGTAAATGGATCCTAGGAAAAAAAAATCTTACCAGGACATGACAAAAAATAGTGCAACAACATTTTTAATTGACTCATTGCAGCAAACAAATTTGAAACTCTTAGAATAAGCCAGAAAGATGTTAGGAGTGTTGTATTATCTACCCTATTTCAGCAAGTGCATGTCATGTGTAGGCCCTAAACTATGGACAAATATTCTTATTACAGAAAAAAACTATTTTGAAAAAAAAAATGGCATTCTTCACCAAGACGAGTGTTTCTAACAGATAATAATGGAAACCAACATTATAACTACCATGGTAAAAACTAAAAAACAGACCAACTGTTGCTGCATGCATGAGGAAAACTGGGCGACATAATAGATCAAAACAGTTTTACAGCCAACCCTCAATTTCCAATATCAGATTAACCTCAGACAAGGATGTTTTATTTGAAAAAAGACAAAAAAGTACACTACATGACATAACTAGAACTAATTCTCAAAGAACGAGCCAAAAGGGAAACAATGTAGGGTACAAGTGACCTATATCACAGTTTTAAGTATAGATCAAACGGAATTAATCACATAAAAATGATGGACTGGCCCAGACAAGGTTTAATATGAAATACAGAAGTTTGTGGTGTCCCCTCAAGTTGGAAACGTATAATTGCTTGAACAAAACTGATCCTTGTAAAAAATATTTAACAAACAAGGAGAACGACTCATATCAAATGCCCAATATCCCACTCCCCCTAATAAACCTGACTTTGTGTCACCTGAAAGGCGGAGTGTCAGGCAGAGAGCACTGTATTAATATCTTCTACTTGAATGAAACTCAAAACTGCCCAAAAACTAACTCAGTGTTTCAAAAATGAGTCTGAAAATATTGCCTCTCAAAACACTGGCTTTAAAAAGTTTCTTGCTCTTTGTTTCAAAACCAATAAAATAATAGGCAATGTGTTTATGAGAGTGAAAACATGTAGATAAAACATTGTCAATGTAGAGTGTGATTCATTAGCCGGACCAGCTGGTCATGAACCAAATCACACACACAACATAATTACATGAAAATCACACTAGACCTGTATTTTCCTTCGAAGATGTTGTAATAATGAAAACCCACAGAACACATCTCCACATCTCCTATCTTTTCTATTTATTTGTTTGAATGGTTCTAATGCAGTAAAAATTAAACAAAGGAAAAAAAAGTTAAATTGACAAAACAAATATTTGTTTTACTTTTGAACGCAACGAACAATATTACTAACATTTCCAAACCTAGATGAAAAGACAGATAGAAAATTTTGAACTTCTGAACTTTTACAAACATTATTTGATTTGAGTTTTTTTTTTTAATTGAGGAACATGATCGAATAATAAAATACAAAGCTTCAAAAATAGAACTCGAAATTAACATCCCTCACTCCCAGTCCATGAAGCGGCTTCCTGAATGACGCAGACAAATCTGTGCCCAGTTTTTTCAGACGCGACACGACGTCTTTGGAGGAATAAGAAATATAAAGCCTCCTACTTAGCCTTGGTCTCATCTGTTGACATAATGTTAGGGGAGGGTATTGACAAACATCCTGAGAGACAGCGTCCGATCCAACGGTCTTGGATATAAGCTGACAAACTTGTAATAAAGAGTGTTACATTGTGCTTAACCTTTCACAATGATAGTACTGCTTAAAATGTGTTTCTGAACAGGTTATTACCATCCATTGTGCCTTTTGAACCTACACAGGGGCAGCAGTTAAAAATGTGTCACTCTAGCATCCTAACAATAGAACCACACATGTGAAAGGGCCAATAGTCAAAGCTTGAAATCTAATCAAGGTGAGGTTTTTTTAAACTGTACTGCAGTGGCTATCCTATATTCATGGTTAGCCCTAATCCACTGAGGTACAGGCCAACAACCCAACCTTGAGTTAACATCATAGTATGATCATCGGTCCCAAAATTGATATGGTTCTGCCCTATCAAAGGTCATTCACTGCCAGTCGCCAGGTACCAGTTTAACACAGGAGTCAGTGAGGAAAAAGATTGACTGGGTGAGCCTGAATTCGAACCCTGAACCTCTTGATCTAAAAGTGAAACGTCTACCATACTCTACCGCCTGGTCGCTTTCCAGTTGCTATCTGGTATATCACCAACTACTACTAGTATAACTCAGAAAAGATCTACTGACAAAATTTATATCAAGTGGCTTAGGTTATAATTATTTCAACCTTCCATACAAAAAAAGATTTTAAAGATATGTTATATCCCTGCAAATGGGTGAACAGTATGACCATTAAAAATTTTGTTTTCAAATGTTGAAACAGGAAAAGAAAGAGAGAGAGTGAACCAAGCTAACGGAGGTAATACTATAAAACGGAATCTTAAAATGTTTAAGCATTCAAAATACATTGTATGTTTGGAAAGGATGGAAGGTTGTGTTACATACATATGTAAGGCATGATTGGTTTTGGCGTATTGAGAAAAAGTAGGGGATCCTGAATAACATTTGATGAATAAAAGCGCAGGGTTTTTTTTTGTTTTTTTTTGTTTTTTTTTTTACTTTGATCCTATTTTGTTTTGTCTTTTTATTGAATTTGTTTTGTTTTTGTTTTTCTTGGGGAGGGGGGAAGGTGGTTGTTTATTTATTGTTGTTTTTTTTTTAATGCAGCTAAAACTGAATATTAAGGTATCAACACAACCTCACAGTGACAATGAAGAAAACAGATGAAAAGTGGAATTAATGAAAATAGAAATAGTGGGAGGCTTTATACAGAGACACAAGTCTGGTGCTGATTTAGATGGAAATTAATCAAAACGGTATAAGAGATAGAGAGAGAGAGATGAACAGAGAAAGAGAGGGAGCAGACAGAAAACACAGAAAAGACACAGAGATGAGAGAGAGAGAGAGAGAGAGAGAGAGAGAGAGAGAGAGAGAGAGAGACACACACACACAGACAGACAGACAGACAGACACAGAGAGACATAGATAAACACACCAATGGCTTCTGGAAGCCAGTTGTGCCATGTATTGAGAGAATCACACACACAAACAAGCACACAGATTGGTGACATACATTACCACAGTTGGAATAATCCCATACATGTTGAGGGGGAAATTTTGAGAATCAACATTCAATAATATACAAATGTATTGAGTAATAGAATGGCACAATCAAACACATTGTTGAAATTGGAGTCGAGTTTTTTGGGTTTTTTTCTCGAGAATACAGTACTTGCATTTTTTTCAAATTCTAGAGAAAGTCAAATTTTTTGTTCCATCTTTGTCTTGGTAAAAATACACACAGTAGTATGACATATAGAGGCCTTTTATCAACCTTTGCTTGAAAAAGCAGTGTATGTGTTATCAAGAATCATGTGAAAGGCATCACTCTGATTTTAACCAAAGTGCAAAGATCATTTTTTGGGAAACCAATCTTCAATTCCAGCTACTACCCAAGACTGACAGATAGGTAGATGCCAAGAGGGAAGAGGGATAGAAAATGTCTTTATGCTTATATCATACGCTACAGGTAGGAAACAAAATCATCACAAATAGCCAAATTGACTACAGTATATAAAGATCTAAGATTCGATCTGCCTCTATGGCCATTACAAACTAAATCACCTTTTCAACATAGAGAGGAGCAGAGGAGCGGCTGAAACTAGGTGATTGTACCAGTCCTGTTGAAAGTAAGTGTAAGTGTCTTCCCCTAGGACTCAACACTACACCTGTCAAGAGTTAGGGTTTGAACCTCATACTTCTTCAATCCATCTCTACACTACAATCCTTTACAAGAGCTAGATAAGAGAAAGACCAGCCATGTACACACCTGTTCTCCTCGCGACTGAACTTCGGCATTTAGTGCAACTGCTGCGGATGCTTCGTCCAGACTGGTGCCCATGTCGACCACTGAAAACACACAAGGTAGAGCTTGGGTTCAAATCCAATGCTAATGTTCAAAATTTTGCACAACATAAAAAAGCAGATGATAAGCGTACCTAAAGTAAACCAGGCACATATTGTTTGGGCTCGTTTTGAATAAGAGCTTTTCACATATGGAGAGTTATTCTAATTTAACATATTTCCTAAAGTCACTTAAACCCTGCCTACTTTACCCTGGTTGCCATTAATCATAAAAAAGTTGAAGATGCATTCTTGTTTTTGACTGACAGTAAAGGGAGGTAAAGTAAAAACATGGTAGAGAGGTCATGATGTTACCAGAGTTGGTGAACCAAAAGCTGCAGTCGGCCAGGCTTTGTTTCTTCCAGATGCTTGAGAAGTCTTCTAGCTCAGGCACAAGGGTTTCTTCATCCTGGAATACACGATAATCATTTCAAGGTTCATTTGGTAAAGGTTGACTCTAGTAACAGGGTAGGAAAGATGTTAGTACTAATAATAGGGTATCATAGTCTGATACACTAAATGGGAGTTTGATAAACGGAATGGAATTAGGATGTGATAAAAGGAAGTATGATAAGTTAAATGGGAGTATGATACACTACATGGGAGTATGAATTACTAAATGGAAGGGAAAAAACTTCATCACAAAGAGACAAAGTGATATGGGTGAGATTAAAAAAAAAAACAAAATATTTTTTTGTTTGCTTTTAACCTCGCTGCTTTTTGGCAGTAGCAAGGAGGAGATAGCCCAATACGGACTGATCCTCGGTTTATAGTCAAAAGGTTTTAGCTGCAACAGAGTTTTGTTGCCGGTGGAACCTTTTGACTTGAAACAAACAAAATACTGAGACAGAATATTTAGGTTGATAGATGGAAAATATGGTCGTGCAAATAATAATATATTCTAAAAGGATGTAATGGAGTTGGCAATGATATGATCACTAGGGCAGTTGACTGCTATCTCAAATTTTTCAGGTTCCATCCCCAGTCAGGGTGAACTTTTACTGGCTCCCATGTCCGCTGTGGATCAGCTAAAGTAAAGGTGGTGAGGGAAGCGATGGCAAACTATCTCACAATGCGGTGTGCCTAGCCCTGCTATTTTTTCCCTGATGCTTGAGCTAAGTATGGGATACTTTACTATACTTTTAAACAAAATGGAGGAAAATTCAACTATCATAAACAGCTAACATGACGAGAGTTTAAAAAAATGTTGATTGTTTCTTAACCTTGCTTCCTTTTTTATTTTGCAATGGCAAGTAAAAAAATAGCCAAATACAGTTGAATATTGAGACATAAATAAATTGAGTCAAGAAAAGAGGCAGAGAAAGCCAGAGGGAGAACAGAAGCTACATTGAAGTGGGAGAAAATGAGATAAAGCCAGAAAGAGAGAGAGAGAAAGAGAGAGATAGACAGACTGTAACACAGATTATGAAGGGGCAAAATGAGATATGTCTGACAAGGAGCAAAGATAAGAGCGAGAGAGAGATAAAGAGAAAAAACATTTTTAATAAGAAATGATGCTGACAGTGAAAGCAACTCACCGAGGGTACCGATGCAGCGCCTGCAACAGCAGACAGCAGGCGGATGGACGCCGGAGACACCGTCATGATGAAATCTGACATGGAGATGTCGATGTGCTGGTCTTTACCCATAGGTCCGTTACCAATCACCATGATATCCACTGGGCTCAGCACCTGAGAGAGGGTGAGCACAATTAAAGTAAAGAGTCTTTTATGCACTGCCCTTAAAACATAATAGTGCTCTAAGCCCTTTTACATGGACTATATAAATGTTGAGAGAAGGAAAGAAACCAGACAGAATAGGGAAGTATTGACAGGGACATGACAAAAAGAAGTGGAATGTGAATGTTCTGTGAAGGACAGAGAAGGAAAATAAATCAAATATATAGGGCTTCGCCCTTACATTTTCTCCTAAACTGTCACAAAAACAGTTCATTTTATGACCTACACTTTTGAAAATGTAAAAAAAATTTCTTATTCTTGGCACATTTGATAAAAGTTCTAGCGGATACATTTCTTAAAGTAATCAAACTTTGACTAAATAAAATATCATAATCCATTTTAACTGTAGTGCATTATTTTGCCCAAACACAATCCTTTTACAAGATATTTTACATCATGATGCAAACTGCAAACCACCTATTGAGTCATAACGAGGTTGTGCACATTACATAAATATAGCGTCTCGCTATGAAGATGCAGGACGCTCCTGGAAGGTAAAGTAAACCTCTTTTGTTTAATGAATCAATGTAACCCTGATTTACGTAGATCTACATTGATCCTTAGCACAAAAGAGTTATGCTCTAACATCCAGGATCCTCAGCCATTTTGAGAGCAAAATTCAACATTTTTAAAATGTGCACACCCTCAATATACAAAGCCAACATAAGAATACATGCCAGCTTGAAAGCAAACAAAATAATTGAGGGGAAACCAATGCCAAAATTAAAACAATTAATTTTAGTGCCGTGTAAACTGAAAAAGAAATTATTTTGAAAAACATATCAGAAAAT
>BMAT01001362.1:48321-59200 GCA_019649035.1 Elysia marginata | reverse complement strand
AAACGTTTGGAAAACTCAACAGGCAATCTTCCTGTCTCTTTTTAATTAACATCAACAACAGAAGGAAGTCATCCAGTAAGCATTTCTAGAGTATAAAAATTATACTCTCATTTAGCTCAAATGTTTCTGCTTGTTGGCAACCATGATGTTTTTTTTTTTCTTTTTTTCCCTGTACATTAAATGCATTTTCAAAGGATTAGTAAGAGATGGTAAATTAAATAATCTAGATTACACCTGGAATTAAAATTCTATTGAATGTGTGAGTGTAAAGTCTGTTGATTGTGAAGATTCTCTATTAAAATATCATAAGCATTGATGAGAATGTATAATTCCGTCATACATTGAGCTTAAAGTTTTAACAATTAATTCTAATTTTCTGAAATGATTGAAAATCCTGGCGCTATGCTCTCAACTTTAAAAAAAAAAACATATAGGAACCCTATATAAAATGTCATTTAGGGCCACTAAATTTTTACTGTTTGTGGGATCAATCTTGATCACGTTTGTGTTTTCATTCAGTTTTAAAGCCAGAAGAAGAAAAAACAGAAAATAACTGAAAAATAGCACCCCTGGCTGGACTAGCAATTCCTCCTGCATTTCATTTGTGACTGTTACTGCACAGAAGCATTATGAGATCAAGCTGAAATTATTCTGTCTATATGGCTTGCTACCGAGATAACTCTGTAAAAAAAAAACTTCAAACGATATGCCTTAGCTGCACAGCAAAATTAATAACACCACTAGGCTGAGATCAAGAATCAAGTTTCCAAACTCAAATTTCAACAAAAATAGACAATATTCAAGTTTTTGTACAATTGAAATTCAAGATTTTGTGAATTTTTATAGGGCTTGTATCAACTTAAAATCTTAATGAGTTTGATGCATTTCCTCCAAAACATTTCCTCCAAAACATTTCCTCCAAAACATTGCACAGTGCTGTAGAATTCAGTGTTTTAGGGAATAAAGCAAATCAACTTAAACATTCTAGCCTGAAAAAAAAATGTATTGGACATTCATAATAGCAACATGATCCAGTACTAATTTCTAGCCTGGGAACTTGATTATTGTTCTATAATTCCTTGGTGTAAATATAAGGATTATGAAAACCAAGGGATCAAAACCATCAGCTTGTTCATGCTTAGTAGTTATTTGCTAAAGGTGTCATGAATTATTTGTATCAGTATGCTGACAAAAAATTAAAAAGCTCAATTTTATTCCCCAAAAACAATTAATAGCTTTTAGGTTTGTCTTGAAAAAATTACATACTAATTGCTGATAAAAATTTTCAATCAAGAGCCACCAAAGCTTTTAGAAAAAAAATATTCTGGAGACTTCACAAAAAAAAAGTGCTTCCAATTTATGAAGTTATCAAAACTGAACTTTTAACCCCGGTCGCGCATTATGCAACCACTGAAGGATGAAGAAAACTTTTCTAGGGGTGGTTTGTGGGCATGATGCTACAGAAAATCTAAAAACAATGCCATTTTTGAGCATATGGTGCCATTTTTGGGTATATGGGCCATGTTTTTTTGCGGTTAAGGAGATCTTCAGAAACCTGCTTGCAAAAAAAAAGAATGGACATGCTTAGCCGTTGGTTTTTCCAGGGACCCCTAAAACCCTGCCAATTTTTTTAAGCACTCGATCTGTTTGATTTTCTAAGATGTACAAAAAACTAGAAGCACTGTCAGAAGCAAAAAAAATTAACTAAAATGTACATAAAAGTCACAAAACAAAACAAAATAAATATTCTTTAAAAAAGCAAGCAAAAAAGAAAAACATCCAACCATTGCACTTGGCCAACTGCGCGCGGATTCCCTCAGCCACTGCATCAGATGTATGATTAGCCAATCAGATCACGTCGGCAACAATGCAAGCAAGGCCGGCCAGCCATGGTGTGTTCAGTGCAGGTAGCGCACGGAGATGGTGAGTGTGGTGAATGGGGGAGCACACGTCAGTCAAATCAATATTAGTGGTGCACACAAGGGGTTGTCGCAAGAATGTTGGGAGGGAAGAACAAAGAACTGGTGTTAGTTGCAAAAAAAAAAACACAAATCTTAGTAATTAGATTAAACTCTTTCAATAACAAAACTTTATATATTTTTTAAACTGCAATGCCAGTACTGTTTGAAGTGGAGGAGGGGAGATAGACAGACAGAAACAGCAAGAGAGAAGGATACAAACATACTATCTAAGAGCAGGCAAATGGACAAGACAAACACAAAGACACATAATAGACAGACATTACACAGACAATTACAAATGAACAAACATATAGAGTAGGAGAGGCTGAGAAAAACAACAGAATTTGTAATCCATATCAAATACGAGAGAGAGAGAGAGAGAGAGAGAGAGAGAGAGAGAGAGAGGCAGAAAGAGAGAGAATGCGATAAAGAACAATAAAGACAAAGAGAGAGAGAAGTATAAAGAGAGATGGAGAGCCTGCATATCTTAACAGTACCTTTATACTGCAAGTGCTGGAGATATATCCCGCCAACAAAGGCATCCAAAGACAGATCAAAAGTCCGAGCCTTCAAGTTGACGCCGACACCATGGATGGAGAGTCTCAGGAAGGGTAGCTCTACATCTCCCTTTGTCTCTCTCAGCTCGGCCGAGATCTATGTACAGTGAGATAAAAGAAAAAAAGATACACACATTTTTTTTCCTACCCAAGGATATAAATGACTGAT
Organism: Elysia marginata; assembly: GCA_019649035.1. Lineage (NCBI taxonomy): Eukaryota > Metazoa > Mollusca > Gastropoda > Plakobranchidae > Elysia > Elysia marginata. The sequence goes on along the minus strand of BMAT01001362.1, from coordinate 56,513 downwards.
AGGAAAAAAAAAGTTCTGAACAAAACTCTTCATCCCACAATGGTTTTTCTAGAAAAACATAAGATAAAACACATCTCGTGGCATAATAAAACAGCAACTTTCTGATTGGCCTATTGGAGCAGAATTAGTGCCCCTCTACAATTAGTTCTCTGGAGTGGTTTCATGCCAGAAGAGGTTGAGTTAGTTGGGTTATTTTTTATACTTAAAATTTGAGTTGAAATCACAATGAACCTATAATATTTACATTGCTGTTCTATTTAAAATACAGAGAAAATTGCATTTGACTTTAACAGGTTAACAGGGGCAATATTGCCACGCAATAGCTAACTATTTTTTTTTTAATTGATGGAAAAATGCCCCAGAAGGTAAGAATAATGGTAAAAACAATAAGAGATGTTTTTGGGGAGGGGCCCTTGCTAAAATACCATAACTGCACCTAACCTGTTATTTTTCTACACTTTTTCTAATTGGTGGAGTCTTCTATACAACATATATATTATATTGGAGATTGTCATCTGCCACAACTTTTGATACATATTACAAAGACAGTTATAGTTTACTTCAAACATTAAGTTTTTCTATGAGAGGGGGTGTCGTGCCTGGCTTCACCAAAGGACACCATTTTATGGTACTGGAGGTTCATACTAATCCAAAACCTCTTATCAATTTTTGCAGGCTCAGAGTCAAAAGATTCCATCTGCAATGGATTTTAGTTAGTTGCAGGTAGAGCCTTTTCATTCTAAGCCACAAATTTGTACAAGTGTGTAACAAAATTTACATCGTTATAGATCTCAGGTTTACCAATGCCACTAAAATCAAAGTTTCTTTATGACAAAAAAAAAAAACAATAACTTGACCTAATGAGCATCAGATAAAAACGTACAAAATATGGGCACATACCTGCCTCAATGTCTACATGAAAACAAAACTTTTTTTAAATTTATCTAGCATTGATTATTTAAGGTGTAACCCGGACAGACAGACAGACATGGTCATGTTACCTCTTTGACAACAAAGGACAGGGAGACTTTGGTGAAATTGGTTACATCTGACCTGAAGTTGTTCTCCTCAGGTTTGGCCGTCTGGTTTAGACATTGAAAAGGTTTGGTGTTTGTTACAATCATAATAGCAATGGAATCTGTGTTAGTGGTGGTGCTGCTGAAACTGGTAGTAGTGATGGTTGCATGGATAACAGTATAAAATATGAAGATGAAGATGGTGGTGATGATTGATGATGATGATAGTGATGATGTCAGATGATGATGATGATGATGTTCTGGTGCACATAATGAACATGATGGTGGAGTAATTCTAACTGGTTTACTAATGATAATATTACCATTAAAGATTAAAAACAGAAGAAAAAGTAGCGATAGGAAAAAAAAAACATGACACAAGTCACATTAAATTCAATTCTTTAAGCATGCTTTGTGCAGTCATTTCAAAACTTTCAACAAAATTGTGAAGAAAAGACTATAAGGAGAAGGAGGTGTCGTTCGTTCAAAGAAAAATTTACACTGAAAATTGCGTTTGTATTATCCAATACCTTTTTCAAAATATAACAAGATTTTATTATTACTTGAAATATAAAGAGGGTGGGATAGGGTATTTTCCTTCTCCTTTTCCTTTTTCTATTCGCAATTCGTGACAAATAAAATCCTCTTAAGACATATATGGGTAAATCAACGTTGTGTTTAGAGAAATGTTATATATCAGAGACATGCGATTTTCACTAAGGCACTTTGTTGTGTTAGTAAGGTCATGGCCCAGCTTACAGCAGAAAATAAATAAAAATTTCCTGAGCCATTTTTTCTCATTGCAAAATCAAAATAGAATATCTCAGTAAATTTGAGATGCTATTTAGATCAGAAGGCCAATTTTTCAAGTCTAAAAAAGTCAGACATGTCATTTTGTTGGTGCAGTCGTAGAATATAAGTGTAACAAGCACCCACTCACCGGGAAGGTGATCAAATCATCCATGGTTAGCCTGGCTTCAGAGCCAATCATTGTCTCCGAGGCTGAGACTTCATCGAGGCTCTGTCTGCCCCCCTGCACAGTCAAAATCGTTCATGAAGACAAAAAAAATGTTTGGTTTACGGTAAGTAAAGGAGTAAACTGTCAAAAACAAAAATTCTGAGCAATGAAAATAATCCATTAAGGATGAATCACATTGTACTTTGGTTTGATCAAAATACAGGGAGCTCCAAAATTCATATTTGTTGAACTGTTTTATATGGTTGGTTTTGTTTTTGTTTTGTTTTTTTCCAAGTCAATCACAAAATTACAAATGAAAATTTTGGGATAGCTAAAAAAAACATTTAGTTCAATCAGATTGCATGTGGTTTAATTATGATTTGATCACAAAGTGAAACAAAAAATTCTGGGGACAGCAAAACTTTAATAGTTGTTGTTCTTGATAAACTGTCTTACTTTGGTTCGAACCTGACAATTTAGAAAATTCTAACAATAAGCTTGGTAAAAATTCCTTTCCAGACAAAAGGGGGTAAAAACTTACTCCAGTATAAAAAAACATGTTTAAGTTAAAAAAAAAAAAAGAGATAGAAAACTCAATTTATCAAATAAAAATAAGTTAAGTGTTGAGAAGAAAATAGTGTTAAGAAGAAAACAAAGTGGATTGAACACAATATAACTATAAGCTCTTTTGTACCTCCAAGGATAATATAAAAAATAGACATGATGTTCCAAAAAGTGAGCAAATTAAAGAAATGAAAGAGAAGAAAAAGGCTTTGTGTCCTTGTATGTAGGAATTTTAGGTGAAACAAAATATTAAATAATTGAGGAGTTGAATGACATTAATATCTAAGTCTTCTTTTTTTTTTTTTTTTCAAAGATATGCAGAGCAAAATTAAACATATCCATTTCAAACTTCAGAGAAAATAGATAAAAAATTTTTTTTTTCCTTCACCTTGTTTTTGACAGAAAGATCTGAGACTGATTATATTTCTTTTCTTTTTCATCTCGTTTTTGACAAAAAGATTTCACATGTCTTTGAGCAATGTCCTGTCTTTTTGCAAAAAAAAAAAAAAAGTTTCTAACTTCATTCGACCAAAGAATCTCCTGATGGGTTTAGATAGCATAAAATCACATTTTGCCCAGAAACATGCCACAATTTGATGGCTGCATTCACAAGGTTGAAATCTCCACTTTTGAGGCAGATTGGAGTACCTAACACCAGTTTGGTCATTTTGACCTGCTTTTTCACCTAAAAAAAAAACATAAATAGGCTCTTTTCTTATTCAATAGCAAGATATCAGTTCTAATCAAAGGGTTCTTTTATAATTTGTCCAAATTTTGTTTTTTATTTCCTCAAAACTGTAAAAACAGTAGAGATATCAACTCCTTGCACAAAAACCATTAATGCGTCACTACACACTGCTTGCTAGAATCTGTATATTTTTGTTGATACTCGAAACAAAAACCAACACGACTGTCTAACCTCGCCGCCGCCAGACTCTGGCAGTGGAATGCTGTTGACAAGTTTCATCACGCCCAGTAGCTTGTTATCCGAGATTGTCACGGACACGAGGGGCAGCTCTCCACTGAGACGTATCCTGGCAAAGACAGAAAAAACATCTTTTATTTGTCATCCTTTGAATTATAACACACAATTACCAAAAAACATCTTTTATTTGTCATCCTTTTAATTATGTTAACAAGACCAGCCGTGGTGATTCAGGCACAAGCCAGCATGACTTACTTTAAGTAAGATCCCTTAGAAGTAAAAAAAATACTATGAAACAGAATTTTATTTTGCTTTGAAATCAAATACTTCAGAGTACAGAACGCAAAATATTTTAGTACTTGAATGTGGTACAAAATATGAGGCAACTAGAGTGAATCCTGTACAAGTCCCTCAGATTTGTTATTAGTCTAAGACCCTCTAGGTAAAATGGTTTGCTATATATTTCATACATATTTTGCCCATTATTATTGTATAACTAATAACATCTGCAAATATGGTAAGTATGACATTCGTGCATAACAGCACTTGAGTTAACCAAAAACTTTTTGAATTTCTTTTAACCTTAGTAGAATTTTTATGGAGGAAAAAAATCCTCCTCTGCCGTTCACAACCAACTCAATTTTGTTCACTGTTGAGTTTGAATAGCTTAAAACGTTGCTTCTGTATAGTCTTACAATCTTTGTCTTTATTAGCCTTTTTTTTTTTTTTAAATCTCAGAAACCTTTCATCAGTTTACACTTTCAAAACATGCGCCTTGGTCTTTAAAATCAGAAGAAGAAAAAAATTCTAATACACACAAAACATTGGTGAATCAATTTTGGCACCCACTATATTATCAAGTCTTCAATTGGCAGCAACTATGATAAAGAAAGGCCAGAGATGTGTTGCACTCACTGTGGCAACTTTGGATCGTTGGAGAAGACACACTTCTCCAGCAGTAGCCGTAGGGACAGCGGGCGCAGAAGGTACAGCGGTGACGTGGACAGCCTGTTCTCATCCTGCCATGAGTCTCCTGTTGGGCGAGAGAATTTTTTGTTTAGTTTTTTTTTAGGAGAAATTTGGAGACTGAAAGGTGTCCATTTAAGGTCTCATTTTCACTAAACTGGGTATAAAAACAGATTCGCCTTCCCACAAACTCAGGCTTGCGTTGCTTTATACTTACCTTGCTCTAAGACATTAGGACGCCATTAATTCCATTTTACAAATTAGTGAGTTCCAACAAAGAAGAACTCCTGTGACAACAACCAGGACGTCAAATATAAACACAATCTAGTCAGAATCAATCCACATTTCATTACATTAGAACATTGGCATATCTCATTTTAAGTAGTTTTGAAATAAATGACTTCTGAACCTAAATGGCGTAACCCATTGACCTAGGAATGCTATTTTTATGTTTTGAATTTCATTTTTTTAAAAATTGCTCAATCTTTCTAAAGACTTTTAACCTTCACCGCCACTTGTGGGTGAAAAACACCCAGAACAAAAAGTAATGAGCTTAATTTTATTGAAAATAACCCATTTTACCACTAAAAACCCGTTGTATTCCTCAACGGTTCATAATCATATTTCTTTTTTTTTAATTTGTTCAATAAAATTAATGATAAAATTATTTTTTTTTAAATATGCATGCTGATTAAGCAGAATCCACTTGAGGGTGAAATTCACCCGTATAGTCTCAATGAGCCTTCAGAGCTAAACTGGGTGTTTTTCACCCAAGAGTGGCGAATGGGAGAATTCAAAATAGATTGCTCAAAACAGGTTTTCGGGTGACAATCACCCTTGAATGGTGTTTAATTATACAAATAGCGAGTGGCGGTGAAGGTTAAGTGAACAAAGTGATATGCACATGTCGAACAAAAATGGCACAGTAGCATAAAGACAATTTCTGTCACGTTTACATAAAATGCGATGATTAAAGGAAAAAAAGAGCAAATCACTTATTGTATCAGCCCTTTTTAATGCCACAAATTAAAAGAGCCCCTAACAGGCTTCAGGCAAGAAGTGCTGGCATGAAAGATACCAATTGAAAAAAACAGTATTGAGCCTTTTCTGTATTTGTTGAATTGACATGAAACATCTCTGGGTTTACAAGAGCTAGAGTTATATTTCTTTCAATACTAAAAGGTTATTCAATAATTGAAAACATTCATCAAAAACTCAAAATATGTCAAATGTATGTATTGTGCTAAATGCCCTCGGTCTGCCTGACATTTGTTGCTGTGTCTGTAGTTACCTGGCTGTATGTAGAGAAGCTGCAGGTTGTCCAGGGAGATGTTGAACTTGTCATAGGAATAGTTCTCCAGCTCTTGTTGACTGTACTGGAACAAAAAAATATATAATGGTGTTAGTCTTTTTAAATACTAACATTCAAGCAATGCCTTTAGTCATGTACCCATTTTACACCTTTAATTCTGAAAGGTTTATCTTTAATCTTTTTTTCTAAGTCTAGATACCTTAAACCTCCGATTTGTTAGACAACAGAGTGTTGTTTATTTTTGAAGCACCCTTTTTATCCCTTTGTTGCATGAGGCCAGAGAAATGTTGGACTATGGATGAAACTTGTGTAAGTTCATTTGAGCATAAATGTCTTGCAGTCTGTCCAAATGAGTCGTAAGTCGGAAAGCTTAGTTTGGAGATATAGGCTTTTAAAGTTTAGTGGGTGATCAGAAGTCAATTTTTTTTTATTTTAGATATTGACACAAAAACCATTTCTAAACAGTTTTCACACCTGATGGATGTTTAAATTTCATTGTTTAGGTGATTAATTTTAATTATTATGATTGTTGAGGCCTCAATACCTTTGTAGTTGTCTAAACTTATAATGCTGTTTTCTCCCCTTTCTGAAATTTCACAAGTCCTAACCCTGCCAACTTCAAACGGCTATAACTTCATACAGAAGCATGATAGAGCTTTTCTGTTTGTTGTATTTAAACGTAGAGAAAAAAAGCTTTTCAGTGATACCAATATCTGTCTACCTTCCAATTTCGACTTAAGACTCATTTGGACTGGTTGCAAGACAAATAATCAACTTTTAAGGTTAAAATGTTCATATTCCATCATTTAGAAGGGGTTAGTTTGTCCACTGGAGTGGACGCCATGCACTCCAGCTGCTGATTTGTGACACTTTGTGTCCACCTGAGTGGACGCCATGAAGTTGAAGATTAGTTTTCATTTCAGTAATCCAGCTTTCAAAATGGTATGCACATGTTCAATATTAAAATGGAAGAGTAGGCTTCTCTTGCTTGCCAGAGGTAAAAAGTGGTATCACAAGATTGCTATTGTGAAATTAAACTACTTATTTTTGTAAAGGGAAATTTAAGATAGTTCTCAAAAAATGTGTCCACCACAAAGGTTTATTGGCAAAAATCACTGATAGATGGGGTTGTTTATTATCATTTATTTCAGAAGGTACCACTGATAATCTTATACTGTAATAATTTATGGCTCTTTCAATTCCTTGAAATATTAAAAAGTTAACATTGATTGTGGGATATAAGTTTTTGAATTGTTGGTAATTTATTATGTGTCTGTTTCTTTTCAATTGGCATATAAATGTGATATTGTTTCTTATGAACATTTTCAAATTTATTAATTCATTACCAATTTTAAGATTATCATTTAATATAAAACACTACCATCATCAAACTGTTGGAATGTGGTAGGTTTCACTAGCATGGCAAAATTAGCATATTAAATGTGGAACACTTATTTCAAGTTATTGTTGGTTTCCATGAGCATTGTGAGGGAAGGACCAACTTTGAAAAGATTATTTATTTGCTTATTTAGTTTATTAATGATCTTATTCCACAGGGTATTGTTATTTATTTTCTATTCTTCTAATCTATGTCAATTTAAGTGATTGTATAAACAATTTTATATTCAGCATGCGCAGTCCCCCTTCAGGTATTGGTCTGTAAGAAACTTCTTTTTTAAATTTGTTGTTTGTGCCATTCCATAAAAACTTTTCAAATATTTTCAAGCTTGAGAATTCTCAAGTTGTCAACCACCAATCCGACTGAGCCACTTCTGGCTCTAATACCAGTATAAACTTTTTTTTAAAGACTCAAATTTTCAACTACCTGTGTGCCTGGAGTGAGAGCGGCAGTTTTCTCGCTGCTGATGTTGAACGAACCAAGGTTGAGCAGTAGAAGGCAGACGTCCCTGGAGGTGAAAGTAGTAAAGAGATAAACAATTTACAGTTAATAATATTCAACATCAGTGACCCCCACACACACACACTAAAACCCAAAAGTAATCTTATTTACAGCTTAAGACAATTGGGTGCCTCAAATTCTCCCTTTCAGTTGCTTTCAATGGTATCAGCTCTTTTAAAAACATTAACTAGAAAAAAAAATTCTAAAGCTATATCGTAGTCTTTGGTGTCATTCTCTTTGACGTCCTCTTTATTGTGGAATATAAACTATATAATCTAAAATTTTGTACATTTTAGTTGAAAAAAGTTTCCTCTTAAGTCAGGACGTATATAACATGAAAGTTTTATCCCCTACAACTTCCTCTCCAACCCCCTCCTTATTTATTTGTTTTGCTGAAACTAGTTGGTAAGACGTAGGGTTGTCATTTTTTTCTTTTTGCTCTTTACCAAAAATAGATCCCAGAAGAAATTATCTTCCAAATAACATGGTTCATTACAGCCAAAGAATAAAGATCAAACATAAAAATTCATGTTCAAGAATTGCTTAACATA
>BMAT01001362.1:27907-41789 GCA_019649035.1 Elysia marginata | reverse complement strand
TATTAGGTATTTGGACGTTTCATCATAAATTTGTGTGGGATTCTTTTGCTATCATCTTTTCTGAAACAAGTGGAGAGGTATGCTGCAAGTACTAACATTCTGAAAATTACCAGTAGGCTATCACTAATTACTGCATTTCTAAAATGTCTTTTTTTTTTTTTTTTTTAATTGGTCAGATATTTTTTAAACTTTTTAAAACTTTTTTCAGCTCTCTGCAATGGGACCCACCTCCCTACCCATGATTATAAGAAAATTCCCACCAAGTTCTGGTGCATCCAAGGCTTCCTCTTCTTTCTTCTTCTTGTCCTTTCCTCCTCTGAACTTTTGGAAAATTACCAGTAGGTTATAACTTCTTACTACATTTCTAAAATCTCCTTTTTTTTTTTCACTTGGTCAGATATTTTTAAAACTAAAAAAAATCTCTGCAATGGGACCCACCTCCCAACGCATGACTATAAGAAAATTCTCACCAAGTTCTGATGCATCCGAGGCCTCCTCTTCTTTCTTCTTCTTGTCTTTCTTTCCTCCTCCAAACCATCCTCCAAGCCAGCCGCCACTGCTCTCCTTCTCCTCCTGCCTCTTTTTGCCCATCTTCTTTGCCTAAGAAGATTGAATATAATTAGTTGAAATCAATTTGGAAAAAAAATTGTGTCAAGACCTATCAAATGAATTGCATGTCGCAATTTCTGTTTTGTGACATGCCTTTTTAAGTATATTTCCTCCTCTCTTTCCTTTCATATTTTATTAAAAATAAAATCAGGTTTGTTTGCCAAAAAGTTGATTCATTCATGCCTTGAATGTGACAACTGATCATCTGACTCATTTGGACTGATATTGCTAGGCAAAAAGTGTTTCTCATACCCTTTTTGTCGATGAATAATCGAAGCTTACATATATGGGAACCAATTGAACATATAAACATAACAAATTCATATCTAATCATCACTGTTCATTTTATACCGTAGAGGGGTCTTACGACGAAGATTTATTTAACAAGTAGTACATTGGCAATGTAGGATGCAGATAGGTGTTGGAACGCCCGAACACTCTGCGTATTGCATCTTATGAGACACCAATTATATAGAACCCAACCCAACTGTACGAAGCACTAACATTCATCTTTATTTCTGTCAGATAGCTTTGAGGAGAATAAGACCTCATATATTTGTAATTGACTTACATCCACTTCAGCTTGGTTCCTGCATAGACTGATGTTGAACACATTCAGCTGATCCTCACAGCTCTGAGGACAGGGAAAAAAAATATTTTAAAATGATGTCTTAATATTGAGCTAACACAACATAAAAAACATCATGACCTACTATTCTGAAAATATTACATTTTGAACCAACCAAGGAGCAGCACTTAAAGCACTGGCTCACTGACAAGATCTTTCACTGCCCATAGCCAACCACTCATTCAATGCCTGAGCCCAGTGAACAATTGATTGATTGAAGGATATTTTTACAAGCCCAATTTCACTTCAAAGGTGCTCTCAGGGCTTGGGTCCCAATGACAATGTACGGGCTGCCACCCAGAGACTAGCGGGGATACCATGACTTAGCTTCAGCCGGTCACATTATACTGACATCGACCCAACCAGTAGACAAGTGTGTGTAGAAAAACTTTCTCCAGGAGAAAGTGCCAACCTGCACAACCAGGGACTAGAATCCTGTACCTCTCTGTCCAAAAGACAAGTGTCTATCACTATGACCACAAAGCCACGCAGCAAAGATGTTTCAAGCTTTAGAAATATTGTCATTAAAAAAAAAAAACAGAAAGAAGTTACATCTTAAAGTAAAAACTGAAATAATTATGCTAAAACGTCTGCTTTTAAAAAAAAATTATGCAAAGCAACACTTCTTTTGAACTTTTTTATCATTTTATTGCAGCTGATTGTTGTTTTCTATTTCATGGTTTTTTTTGTATTTATTATAGACTGTTAGATTTTTTCTTCAATCTCCTTTTGTAATTCCTATAAAAAAAAAAAAACAACTATGTAATTGATACTAGCTTCATAAGTATCTATATATATAAGAATAAAAATAATAAAAATAATAATAATAATAATAATAATAATAATAATAATAATAATAACAATAACGATAAAAATAATAAGTTGAGGGAAGCTAATATTAAAATGTCAAAAAAACTCATTTTGTGGGAATGCTTCAAAATGCTTCACATTGTCTTCAAGTGGTAAGATATTGTTATCATACAAAAGCTTACTTTTTTTCTTCTTTCAAATACAACAAACAGAAAAGCTCTGTCCTGCTTCTGTGTGAAGTTATAGCCGTTTGAAGTTGGCAGGGTTAGGACTTACGGAATTTCAGAAAGAGGAGAAAACTGCATTTAAAGTTTCGACAACATTGAAGGCGTTAAATTCTTAGAAACCATACCAATTAAAATTAAATACATAAAACATAAAACTTAAACATGAATGAGGTGGGAAAGCTGTTCAGAAATGGCTTTAGCTTCGAGATCTAAAACAAACAAAAATTGACTGCTAAACATCCACTAAACTTTGAAAGCCTAGATGTCAAAAATAAGCCTTGTGACTACAGATTTTTTTGATAGAATGCGAGATATATGTCTAAATATTAAAAATGTTGGTATTTTGTTTCACTCACCTTGATCAGGGCACTGTCCGCTGAGCTGAGCTTGCCCCCTCCAACATCTAATTTTTTAGCGTACACAGTGCGGTACTGCCGGCAAAGCTCCCGGTGCTGTTTGATGTTGGTCCAGCTCCACATCTTCCTCCGTCGCTGGACTGTGTGCTCGAGTACAGCTGCAAAGGCGTGGTGCCACCTGCAATGAAAAAAATAAAGTAAGGAGATTAAAAAAACAAGAACCAACTGTTACTTTAGCCCCCTTGGATAAAATTATGTCAGCTAACAGTAAAGTGCAGATGTGCCTTGCATCCAGGGTGAATGAGTAGGAATTCGGAAATTCCTTTTTTGAGAAACACTTGAAGCTTAATAATAATAATTATAATATCTAAATTTATATAGCGCTTTTTACAATAATTTAAAGTCTCAAAGCGCTTGACAAAATAAAAGCTACACAGTTTCTTTCATACAAGTTTTCAAAAACATGGATAAAGAAGACAATTGGAAATTGAAGAAAAAAAATCAATTTAAAAAACAAAGATAGATATATCAAATACAAGAAAACATGGACAAGAAAATGAAAATGTCTTGTTCAAAACAGCACCGCTTTGAAGGGGATAATAGCAACACCAGGCTTATTCCCCTTCTAAAACTGTTTTGTTTTGTTTTGATTGTTTCTGTTTTGACAAAGGCGAAAAAAATTCGTTTTTTTTTTTTTTGCCTTTTGTGTTGAATTAGTTTTCAAAATATGTCTTCCTGGCCCATCTGAGAGCCTTTGAAGGTAACCATAAAACACATGTTTTTGAAACTGACTAAAGTTAAACCCACCAAGCCTTAGTATCACTGTAGGCAACAGCTGGCCGCGTCTTCTTGTACTTGGCCAGGAGATTCATTCTCTCCATGGATTCCAGCATCTCCAGGATATCGTCATACTAAAAACAACATGTACAGGGTTTTAAGGGTGCAGAAGATGAGGATAAATAGTTGAAATTGTTCATGGCTAGAGTTGCATTGGCAAAAACATGTGGTATGAGAGATGTTTATGAAAGGATAACTTCATAACAAGGAGAAGTTATTTTCTATTAAGAAGCTAGGTTAGAAGTTGAGTTCTTGCTTTCTCAGAGGTGAAATGAAGTATTACAATTTATATAAGTTAAAAAGATCTCAAAAGATTTTTTTTTTAAAAAAAAAAAGGAAAGTTTAGTCCATTTTCAACCCCCCCCCCCCCTTTGGCAAGAACAAATATTACCTTCATATCTTTTCGTTTTGTGACCTCCAATTTTACACAACCATTTCAGACATTGGTATTGACACATAATTATCATTTTAAAAATTTTTTTTTAATCAAGAAATTTTGTGTGTGTAAAGGTTTACCTGGTTTTTGGCTAGTGACACTGCAATCTCGTCAAACACTAGAGTGAGGAAGATTTTCGGCAGGGAGAAGTCTGTGAGCTCCGGTTTCGTGTTGAGTCTGAGATGAGCCACAGCAGAGATGGGCTTGAACACTAGCGGTCAGAAAGGAAGGAATTAGGGAAAAGCTTTAGTTACTTTTAAACATAGTAACAACAAATATCAAGTAATAACACATTTATTTTGACCATCGTCATCTAAAGAACGGGAATAAATACGTTTTTCACAAAGGCGTTCTTACTAAAATCACATCTTGTATTACATAAAGGTACATGTCAAGTAAAAATATTTTCAAAAAGCCATTTAAGTGCATTTCACTATCAAATTTTGTTGATGAAATTTCACCACCACCCCGCCCCCTCCTTTAAAAAAAAAGTTCTCCTTAACACTAAAATCATAACAAACCCCTCAACCTTCTCTGCCTTTTATACCTGTTATTTTTCCAGACTTTATACTTACAATACTGAAGATTTGTCTTCTGCCCTTGTTTCGGAACATTGTTTGACAGATTTTTCTGAGGAAAAAAAAAGATTAAGAGAATACCATTGTTAAAAATGATTTTAAAAATGTTCACACTCAGTTTGATGCAGGTAAACGCTTTTAATTTTTATTTCTGTTCCAAAGAAATTAGGCATATTTGCCTACATTTGAAAAAAATTTTTGGAGGCCTATAGACAGTTTCATGGAAGTTTTTTTTACCTATCAAAAGTAAAATAAAGAGAAAGATTTTTAAATCCAACTGATATAACCTTTAAATTGATAAATATTACATCTTTAAACATATTTTAAATAAGTATTAATTATCTAAGTTTTCAACAGTTTGAAACTGTGACCATGTGAAAAAAAGATATTGGGACTTTTTGTTAATGAAAGATAGCCCAGAAAAGACTAAAATGAACAATACTTATAAATGGTGGGGAGGTTTTTTCTTGACCAAATTACTGATGTCGTACTGGTTGCAAACAACAGGTTCTTGAATTATTTATTATGATAAACTGAAGATTACACAAACTTAAAATATCCTACATCACATGAATAAGATTGTATTTGCCCTTTTAATGCTTTTACAATTTTAACATGTTTCTTTTTTTTTTTTCTTATTTTTAAAATTTTAGCTTAAGACTTATGTTAAGATACTGGATACAGTTTTGTTAAAAAAAAAAATTCCAAAACCTCAATGGTGCTCTTTTTTTGACAATGTCAACTTGAAGTACCTTAAATAAAATAACTAGGATTCGTTTTTCCTGTAGCTCTCTAAAGGTTTGTTTATAACATTAACATGGTAAAATGTTAGAGCCAAAACTAGTCAATTTGGTGTTTTTGAGTGTATGATATCAAGACCGTGAGTCTTCAACAAACAAACAAAAACTCACATCATAAAGTTAACAAACTTCCCAGACAGAGTTGCATTTCAGCAGATTTCAATTACACGTACATACAAAATTTAACAACCCCAAAAAAATATTTATCTTTATATTCTTGCTCAAATTATTTGGCAAGTTAGGTTTAGTCACATGATCTCTTCACCAACAATATCAAAAAAAAAATTTAGCTTTATACCACTGGTAGAAACAATTCCTCTTAATTAACAATCATATTTTAGACGGTGCCAAGTTAGAGCAAAACATACTGTAGATTTGTACGTATCTCTAAGAGACTGAAAAATTATCAACAGCATACAATGTAAGGTGCCCAGGGTTAAAGAGCGACTCGTTAAATTTTCTTAATACAAGTGGTTTTTTATTTATTGATATGATTACTAGACATAAACTGCTAAAGGCTAGTTATTATAAACATTTTTAGACTTGGAAAAGATATAGGCTCACAAACAGTGATGCATTTATAAAGAGGTTGGGCGTATAAGAAGGCAAAAAGGGAACAGTAGGGAACAAAATGGAAGCAGAAAGAAAATATGGTGTAAAAAAAAAAAAAAAAAGGCTTCCATTGAGGGTGTATTGCGAAGGAGGAGAAAAAGGTGTCCATTGTAACAATGCTATACCGATTTGAAATATTAATTCCACATATAGTCGGATCGATGTAATATGGATACAGATAAATTGATGGGAAAAAAAGGTGAACACAGTATCAGACTATCACTTGGAATCAAAAGAACTATAGATAATGATAGGCAGGGGGCAACTCTCCATAAAGCAAGAAGGAGGTGTCCTCTTAATTTTAAGTTTGCAAAAATTATTATTTGCAAGGTGTCAAATCATCAATTGATTTTTTTCTTCAATGAAATTGACAATAAAAATTTGAGCTTAAATCCCAAAGTTATGGGGGAAAAGCTGAAATCAGGTTAAATCTGAAAGATTTATATTCTTCAATAAAGTCAATTTCAAAATTGAAAAACTAGAAATTTAAGCTCTCCTGTAATACGCAAATGTTGCACAATTGTGAAAGTAACCCCAATTCCAAAAACCCAGCCAAAATTCGACATTTCTAGATTTGAATATTATATCTGAAAAGAAAGCAAAGAACTTCAGCATCATTATGAGAAGGACAGAATGTCTTTACCTTTAACAGTTATTTATAAATGAATTTTCAAAGCAAGGAGATTAGATTGATTTTTTAGGAGAAATTGCTTGTAGCTCAGAATAGGGCTGGCGACTTAAGGTGGGTTTTAGGGTTGGGGCACACATTCTTGACCTTGATAATCATAATTTTTTTAAAAGTCAAAGACGCCTACATTGGTTAGAATTAATTCCAAAAATATTTGATATGACCAAATCTCCTCGTGAACTACTTTGAGACTAGCACTAAAGATGTGTGAACTCTGTATTATTCGTTGGGATAAAAGGTAATAAAAGAGCAGATTCACAACCTATCACCCCGTAAAACAGGAGAGAAGCTCGATACGATCCAGATATATACAAAAAAATTTTCGGCTTTAGTTCACTGCCCTCTGCAATCACAATTTTAAACTACTTCTAAATATACTACAAGCGTTGCGACTTCTACCTTAGTATTTAGATTGGTTAGGATATGTCTGGAACCAGTCCAAATGAGTCGAAATTTGGAGGTAGTCAGATACTGGTATAACAGAAAAGCTTATTTTCTCTACTTTCAATTACAACAAACAGAAAAGCTCTATCATATTTCTGTATAAAGTTATAGCTGTTTGAAGTCGGCAGGGTGAGGATTTGTGAAATTTCAGAAAAGGTAGAAAATAGCAAAGTTTAGATAAGTATAAAGGTGTTGAGGTCTTAGCAACCATACCAACTAAAATTAAACACATGATACATGGCATTTCAATATGAATTTGTTGTGAAAACTGTTTATAAATGCTTTTAGTTCCAATATTTAAAATTTTAAAAAACTTGGCTTCTTACCACCCACTTAACTTTAAAAGCCTATATCTCAAAACTAAGCCATTTCACTTACAACTCATTTGGACAGAATGCGAGACATAAACAGCCCAAGGTTTAGGGAAAATCTTCTTTTAAAAAATCAAAATATAACACGACTGTTTTGCTCAGGTTTTGAAGAGCATGGGTGCTCCATGTTAGATAAACAAATCGACCACACTCAAAACAAAGAAAAAATAAATTTTCATGTTTTACTACTGTGATGTAAAAGAGGGCATTTATCAAACAGAGCTTGACGGTTTTCTTTAAAAAAATATGTTTGAGTAACTTCATGTGTAGTTCATCAAAGCTGCCAGGACAATCAAAGTTCAGTATCTTCAGTGAAAACCATATGGGAGATATTTTGATTGCAGGAATGCCAACCTTTCATCAACTGGCTCTGTCATTTGAATCCCTCATTGCAGTATTTTTCAGAAGCATTTCATTACTCACAGCGAGAACAAGGACAAGATAAAGATAAGACATATTCATGGGATACTTATTGCAAGAAAGTTACTTGCTCAAGTTGTTAAAGTTACTCGGCGTTTGAACTGTCTTGAGTTTCAAAGACATGAACTTATACTTTAGAAAACAGATAACCTCGATCATTTTGCAAGTGACTATTTCCTAGGATAGGCCAAGACTTCATAATTCCCTCCCGTATTACAGGCAACAGAAATCTTTCAAAAGTCATAGCCAATTTCAGTATTTTAGGATGTTTGACATCAGTGTTCCAGTATTTTGGTAGTAATTCAGGTACTAAAATACTGAAACCAATTTACTGGTTAACAGCCCTGTGATTGTCCCTGGCAGAAGATGAGGAAGTGGGGGAAGGAGGGGGGGGAGGGAGTTCTAAGAGAGAGAGGGAGGATTGGAGATGAATTAAATGGGTTAGTAGAAAACAACAAAAACTCAAGCACCTGTTCATGTAAGCATTGCTCGACATCTGACTGTAAAATAAAAATATCATTATGAAAAACAAAGAAGATCTGAGAGCGGAAAATAAAACGGTAAACAAACAAAAAATATAAATCAACAAAAGACAGGAACTAATAATGTATGCAACCAGAATTTTAAAAAATCTAAAACCAGGCAACTGTAATGAAAAGCAAAACAACAAAATAATTGTCAGACTTAAGCCACTTAGACCTTTAGAACATAATTTTCAAAAGATCTGTATATGACATTCTTTTTTTTTTAATCTAAGCTAAGAGTAATAACCTTTCCTCGATACAGATTTATGCCACAGATGAGATTCTATTTGGTTAGAAAACTGAAATCATCTCCTGCATCTAGGGGCAAATGATGGATGAACAGAGGGTTGTTTTTTTTTTAAGAAGTGCAATTGGTTAAACTTTGATTTCATTATCTCTTAAGCAGCGATGGCGAAAGAAGAACATATTTTTACATCATAACGATAAAATTACCAAGTCTTTCAAACAAGCTCTAATTTACTCTCTGAGTTCAGACAGCTGCCGAAAATAGATAGTGATGAAATCTATAACAAATAAATACTGTAGCAGCCCTATCTCTTTAACAAATCTGAACTTGTTATTGGTAAATGTTTCAAAACTCAGGATTCACCAAATTGATTAGTGGTAGAGAAAATCTTTTTTTTTTTTTAAATGAAATCACAAATAACTCAAGGCATAATCAGAAAAAACCAGCAAAATCATAAATAACCCGATGCAAAATCATATATATATATATATATATATATAAAAAAAAACACAGTAAATTATAAATAAACAGCCCTAGGCAACATAATCAACTAACCCATGATTAGCTGTAAGAGTAGGAAGAGTACTTGCCAATAACATGCATTCACCTGAGGTATTCACACAAAAGACAAAGAAAAATGCTCAAAAACAAGACGAAGACACAATGATGGCATACCAGTATTTCTGCTTTGGGCTGGTCCTGGAAGAGAGCCGAGTTGCTGTTCCAGTAAACAGACAGACAGTCCAGGCGCACAAGCTGAAGGATGAAAAGTGAAGTAAAGTAAAAAAATATTTGTTATTTAGCGCCTAATCCATTAAAATGTTTTAAGCTCTTTATGTGCTTTCCTTCACAGGCCATTTCCAAGATATATCCCTCTAAACTAAAAAAAAAAGGAGTAGCAGTTAAAACATATCATTCTTGCTCCATGACAAGATCTTTCACTGCTTATAGCCAGGTACTCATTTAATGCCTGAATGAGGATAAGGAGTCTATGCCGAGGACTAAATGTTGGCATGCTGAGACAGGGTTGGAACCCCGCACCTCAAAGTCTAGGAGCTGAGTGTGTACCTTGATATCACATAAAGGGTGGAAACGAATTAGGCAAACAAAGATTTTAACTCCACAAGAGAATACAGCTTTGGCTTAAACCAGGCTTCTCAGGTGTCTAAACAAAAAGTACCAAACTACCCCAGACATTTGTTTTGTATATAGTCCTACATGGTTTGTCATTCCCTTTCAAACATAACACACAGTATTTTACCTTTATTTAAATCAACATTCAGGAATTCTTTTTTATCCTAATCATTATCCTTTTTCTACTCCGAATCAGCAACATGACAGTTTGGCCATATTAGAACTCTACATACACAATGTTTTTAGAAAAATATTTTAAAAACTTTTGGTGAACTGAAGAAACTGTGAGGTCCCATAAATCAAAGAGACCGTTTTCTGAAACTTAAGCTCAACAGATTTGCAACCACAGCTTTTAACATATCAAGTAGGAATGCTGAATCGAGAACAGATGTATTTTTATTTACACATTGTAGCCTAGTCCTACCTTGTTTTTACAACACCTAGGCCTACCTTATTTTTATTTACACATTGTAGCCTAGTCCTACCTTATTTTTACAACACCTAGTCCTACCTTATTTTTACAACACCTAGTCGTACCTTATTTTTACAACACCTAGTCCTACCTCATTTTTATTTACACCTAGTCCTACCTCATTTTTACAACACCTAGTCCTACCTTGTTTTTACAACACCTAGTCCTACCTTATTTTTACAACACCTAGTCCTACCTTATTTTTACAACACCTAGTCCTATCTTATTTTTACAACACCTAGTCCTACCTTTTTTTTATTTACACATTGTAGCCTAGTCCTACCTTATTTTTATTTACACATTGTAGCCTAGTCCTGCCTTATTTTTATTTACACATTGTAGCCTAGTCCTACCTTATTTTTACAACACCTAGTCCTACCTTATTTTTATTTACACATTGTAGCCTAGTCCTACCTTATTTTTATTTACACATTGTAGCCTAGTCCTACCTTATTTTTATTTACACATTGTCGACGAGTCCTGCCTCATTTTTACAATACCTAGTCCTCCCTTATTTTTACAACACTGCGCTTCTCGCCCTCTTTTTTATTTTGTATTTTTATTAATATATTTATATGTTTAAAAAAGAGAAGAACAGTCATGACCAAACCTTGTAGATCTGAGTGACAGCCTCTTTGATGACTGTCTCCTTCCAGTTGGAGTCTGTGGTCTGAAAATTTCAAACAATAACATAAGATTGAAGAAATAAGCTTGGTAGTAATTGATAATTGAAAACATAAGATATAAAGAGACTAAAAATGTTTGTGAAATCAACTTTTTGTTACATATATAAGAATGTGAATAAATCATGGTAAACAAGGCAGAAGTCAGATTCTCTTTTTTTTTACCTTCTGAGTTTTTAAGATTGCCCAAATGA
This sequence comes from Elysia marginata, assembly GCA_019649035.1. NCBI lineage: Eukaryota > Metazoa > Mollusca > Gastropoda > Plakobranchidae > Elysia > Elysia marginata. The sequence goes on along the minus strand of BMAT01001362.1, from coordinate 30,719 downwards.
GACTGGGAATTTTTAACTGGACTTTTTTTAAAGAAACAAATATATAAATTTCCTCAATTTTTTTTTTGGTTTATTTTGCATGGGTCATGTTTGCGGCTGACAATGTGAAAAACAAAAAGTAATAATAATAATAGTAATAATGAAGTTATTTTCTAGCGCCTCTTCCTACATGTAGGCTCAATGCTCTTTACAATAGTAATGTCTACCCAAACAAACAATGCTGACATAATGAAAATTTTGTATGACACATACTCCATTAACAATTCAAACAAACAGAAGAAAAACAAAAGGTGCATGTACAATAATACTACAAAAGTTGACCTAAGCGAGTATAATATGACAGTGACAACAAAACAACAACACCATTCCTAATATCAACTTCATAAAAAGCAGTCTGCCATGCCAAACCTGGAAGAGCAACTCCTGGAGTGTGACCCCGATGGCGAAAGGTCTGGATGGGTTGGTGTACTTGTCCTCATAACGGACGTGGATGTTGGCCACCCTGACCTGCAGGTTCTTGATCACCTGGGTGGCCAGTTTCTCCGCAAAGCTGTCCTTTTTAGGGTCAGCAGGCTTGTCTGTCAGGTTGATGTGAAGAGCAACAAAAATGTTGGTATAAATAGAATTCCACAGGGTTGCCTTAACTAGCATAGGTCTTATTGAGATGTTTGTCAAAAAAAGACTTTTTTTTAATCTATTTTAAACGTAAATTTTGATCTCATATTTGTACTACTTCTAATCTGATTAAAAAAACAAAAAAAAAAACAAAGAAAAACACAAAATTTAAAAATCTCATATGTCTTCAGGGACTTCAATATTGGACCTTCAAAAATAAAAGAGAGGGACAAGGCATCAAAAGTGAATGAAACAGTATGTGTGAGTGTGTGTGTGTGAGAGAGATTGAGAGAGATGTCAAGAAAGAGGAAGTGACAGGGAGAGAGAAAAAATAAAATCAACTGGAATTAAAAGTTATGAAGAGTAAGGATCTAATGTCTTCACTTTTCTCAGCCTCCAGCTTTTTCTGTTCTTCGATCTTTGCCAACTGGGCCTGCTTCGCATCCTGCTCCGCCTTGGCCTCCTTCTCTGCATCGTGCTTGATGGCTGCAAGAAAAAAAAATCTGGGATTAGAGGAGCGTTTATCATAGTAAAGCACAATACTAATCTGTTACATAGTTAACCTCTGTAAAGCATATATTTTAGGAACGTAAAACTGATCTTTTGAAGGGCATTTGAACTAATGTGACCCAACAAAGTGAAATCAGGCTTGAGTCAAAGTTTGGACATTTGGAGTTATTAGTATTATGAAAAAGATTCATATATATGCTTTATTAGAAAAAAAATCATTACTCTAACTATATAAAAAACCTGAGATATTTCATTTATAAGCCGGCCAGGTTAACTTATCTAATAGTAATTTATTATTTTTAGCAGCCATTTCTAGGATTTGACCTAGCTTGACATAAGTCTGATTTTACCTTGTCGCATCACTAATGATTGACAGATTTGAAGGTGTGAAATTAGCAGTGGGTACAAGTAGGCTTCATGTGGAAATGACCATGAAAATATGCTTGCCTTTAGTATGACTCAAACCTTCTTCTTAAAGTAGCTTCGGCACCCATAGAATACTGAACAAGTAGCACTCTAGTTTAAAACACCAAGTTTATGAGGACAAAATTGATCAAATTACGCAATCGGATAAAAGAAATCTTAACCGGTGGTAGCAAAAAACTATCCTACTGTTAGCTTGAAATGGTTTACATGAATGTGTACAGTCCATTCCGTTGAAGTCGAAATGCTTGGAAACAAATAATTCAGTTTGAAATATCAGAACTTTGAGTTGAAGGATAGCTGACTTAGGAAAAAATACCAGTTGAGATGCTAAAACAGATCTGAATTATTCGTAACTCTTGAGTTATCTGAGTTCAGAGTTCAGTGCACTTCAGTGTATTTAAGTTAACGCAGCTTACCGACATTTGGCACCGCTAGAGCATAGATGCCATCAAGGTAGGCAACTACGGGTTCTGTGTACAGGTTTTTCCAGGGGATCTTTAGGGTGAGCTTGCCTGGAGAGAAGAGAAAATTTACAATTAAGCATGTGATATACATAGTTTGGTTTGGTCCTCAAACTTTTGAATGTATGAACTAATTTTTTTTAAAAAGTGGTAGCTCTATAGACTCTACAAGGGATCTTCACAAATATAACAACAGAACTCGCACAAAATGATTTATGATGCGATGATGGTCGATTCCGGAATATTAAAATTGTATTATTTATAAATAGCTGAAATGTTGATGCACAGAATTTCGACTACAATATTTCTTGGCATTCATTCAATTAGATAGATCTACGTGTTTGTGTGTTTTTGTTGATGCTGCTGTTGTTGTTTCTAAGGTTATGAGAAAAACAAATTTGAATGCAAATTATTGTTATGCCTCAGTAACATAGCTTTAGAAAAACATTTTTGTAAAATATTTTTTGTGATTTCTAAGTAATTTACAAAATTTGTTTGATTACTTTGACAATGACATGGCCTACTCCAAATTTGTTTTCATAACTTTTACAAGTTAGTGTGTTTACATTGAACAGTACTTGTGCATAAACTCTTTAAATAGGCCTATATAGGAACTTCCATAAACAGGCTAAACACAAAAAAATGAAAGGGTCAACAGCTGTCCCCCTAATCTACATAGATAACAAACATTAACTTTTGATATTTGCATGTCATTTGGTCAAAATTGTTTAAAAGTGTAATTTACAAATTTCTTAAATCCATCTCAATTATTTTTTTTTTTTTTTTTGGGGGGGGGGGGG